>MCJB01049630.1:125834-166550 GCA_002018475.1 Nicotiana obtusifolia
CCTAGTTAAACTACCCGTACCGCTACGGTTGCCAGTAAATTTATGAGCCAACAAAGACCCACAAGTTTTACACCTAGCTTTGTTTTCTTCTCTTAATTGAGTAAAAAATTGCCAAACAAGAGATGGTTCGGGCCATTTAGGAGGTCTTCTATCAAATGTAGGGGTTATTACAGGAGGGTCCTCAGTTGGGTCATTATTAGGACTAGTAGGTGTATCATCTAAGTCGGGTTGCGTTTCATCTAAATCGGGTTGGTTTTCATGTGTCTCGGGTTAGGTTTCACCATAAAGAGCGTTCATTGTTTCGGTATCTAATTGAGCACCGGGTCCAACATCATGATAATATTGACTATCGGTAAATTGTATTAAAGGGTGATCACTATCAAGAATATTAGGTAGAGGAGGACGGGTAGCAGGGGGAGGAGGAGTAGCTTGGCTACTAGATTGACCAATTTTCGCTTTTCCCTTCCCCTTACCACCAAACATTTTTTTCAATTAAAAATCCATATTAATTATAATTACACTAATTAAAACAAACACAACAATATATTAATTATAATTAAACTAATTAAAACAAACACAACAATATATTAAAAATTAAAGAGTTGGAACGAGCCGGATTGAAGAACAACTTCTTGAAAATTGAATATTGTTGAAGACTTGAAGACTTTAATACTTCAATTCACCAACTTCACAATTTTTCACGAAATTGAAATAATAATATGAGCACTTATGGAAATAATTAGAGAGAGATTGAGGGAGATTGAGAGAGATTGAGAGATTTTGTGAGTTAAAAATGAAAGAATGGGGGGTATTTATAAGTGGGAATAGGTAAAAAGTATATTTATAAAAAGTTTGGGGGCCAAAATGGCTATTTTTAAAAGCCCAACGATCATTTTAAATCTGACCGTTGGGCCATTTTTTTTAAAAAAAAAAAAAAAAATTCAAATTATAGCCGTTGGGCCCGGCTCAGGCCCGCCTGCCGGGCTTTTTCGTGCGGACCGGCCCGCGACGGACTTTTAACCGTTTGAGGCCCAAGACCGGTAGGGCCCGGACCACAGGCCCGGCAGGCCCGCGGTCCTGGGCCAGGCCCACCGTGGGCCACAGCCTTAACAACAACCTCATCCAAATTAGTTAATTGGATATTCGTCTCTCTTTAGCAAGGGCCAAATGGGAGTTCTATTTACTGCATTTATTTAATTTTATTCCCAACTATCTTTCCTTGTTTAGGTTCATTTACACGACTTCTTTTCTTTGACGTCAAAGATCGTTTTTTGACTTTACCCGTTACTGAAATTAGGGACCATCACATTGGTACCATCAAGAATACGAAATGAAAGAGACTTTATAGAACCGAGGGACCCAGTCGGACTTCATTTCACAAAGTTGGTTTTACATCTAATAGATGCAATCAAATTTAATTGTTTTAAATTACCTGCACTTGATTTTGATCGTTTCCAAAACCTGCAGGTTTAAAATTTGGCAAAAATATTACCAATATTTTAATATATGTTTTAGACGCTTTTATGTGATTAGAAATTACGGGAAAGAATTGACTAAACATGCTTATGTCTAAACACACTTATTTTGTAACAGTTGGAGAAAAATCCGACATCAACTATATGAGCTAAAACAAAGGGAAAACAGGGGGAAAAGGGTGGGGCAAGTTTCATAAGCCAAAAGAGAAAGGCTTATGCAGCAAAATAATGCAGATATGTAGAACTGGTTTCAGCTCTCCCTTCATTTCTTTACCCACTTCTTTGTTTCTCGAATGTTTTTCTTGCTCCTCTCATAGGGTTGGTACAAGGGTAATTCTTTGGCTGGTCATTCCCACCTACAATTCACCCCTATTTTACTTTGTAAAGCCATTGGGAAAACCACCGAGACCCTAAACTCCCTAAACTTCTCGTATAGGATCCTAATATTTCACTAAATTAATACATTGATTTCATGTACAAGAAAGCTGATTTTCGTTGGTGAGAAGTTACTTCCCCGAAGAAATGTTGTGTTGGCCTGCTGAAGACACTGCTCCATTGCTTACAGAATGATGATGATGATGATCTGCTCTTACCCTCCGATAGAAAAGTACATAAGCAGCAGCGGACTTCACATCTTCTTCATTAATTGGTGATATGTGGCTATCATCAAAGTTGTACCATCTATTTTCATCAAGAAGCTGGCATGACGAGAAAGACTAACGTATTAGCATATGTACATTAGTTATTAGATATTGCAAAAGGAGAGCAAATTATACTTGAGATGCTGATGCAGTACCAGGAGGCCTGTTAATGTGGCAGGATAGATTTGTAATAATTGAACATGGAAAGGGATAAATGAGATGAAAGAAAGCCTTCCATAAGACAATTTAACCAACTTTAACACTCAATAGGATTGTATCCACAAGGACAATTTTGAAGATTTGATTACTAACTGCTCTGTTATCAATCAAAACTTGGACTAATACTCTATGTCATGCAACAAGAGAAAGCAAGCTAAAATTTCAATGAACTCAAGACAGCAGTAGAGGCAATTACTCACCTTGATATGTGCGGTGTAGTGCCCACTTCCCATCCCACCATAGTGATTTGTTAGCGCATACAGTTCATAGAGCTGACGTCGAGAGTTGTTCTTGTTAGCCACGTATTTTGTCAAGTCAAAATCATGAATAGGAAAATTTACAAAAGTTTCCAGCTTATGCTTCATGGACCGGCTGTAGGAAAACCTCTTCAGGTGGATAACAAGCACTTCAGGAAGCCTCCAAAGATCCAACTTCTTACTTGCTTGTCTTCGCTCTTTGCATGTAGGACAATACCTTTATCATATATCCGCAAAACTTGATATAAGCAATCACTTAAAAAGGCAAAAGCTAACAAAGCTATCATGAGGAATGGTATGCGCAGACATCAGGCATATAATGAGCAAATAGTTGTCCTTTTTTTCGTGTAAAATTCTGGCAATAAGAGCAATGAGAACAGGAAGAGACTAACCACATATCCTCAGGGACCAATGGCTCTTCACGTAAAAAGGCTTCCAAGCAACTGTACAATGAAAGAGGTTCAGTACGGGCTTTCTTTGTAGCAGGCCCATATTTTGTGACTTCAGGCAAATTCTCTATGTAACGAGTATCATAATTTTCCAAAAGCTTCTGAGACCAATCAACAAATACAAGTATTGACATTGACGATGAGGACAATTTCACTGATTTATCTTCTCCTACAGTTAGGTCAATGCATGCATTATTCTCATCAACCAACTGCAGAGGTAGTTTCTCCAAGTTCGCCAGTTTTGAGCTAGACATATCCTTCTGTCTCGGATCATCGCTCGGTAGACTGGAGTCTATACAGGCTTCACTAGCAGCGGCAAGACGGGATGCGTTGGCTGCTGCTGCTGATGTCTTAGAGCGAGAAACACAGTTAAATCCTGGATTTTCTGATCTTAGCATTGGCGAGAGCATTCTGTGAACTATCAACTGTATATCTCCCCTTGTGATGACATCATCACAAGAGATTGGTGAAACAAGAGGTGTCCCATAAGGCTTCCACCCAACACTACTTTGAGAGATACCAATTTCTCTACAAAGAAAGGCGCAGCATTAGAAGAGAGAAGATTGCATATATGCTCTCTTACTAAAATAGCATTTTGAATCCCAAGGAAACTTCAACAAGTGCCTTGAAGAGATGTAATGAGATACTGAAGAAAACAGGAAGTGCATAGTAGACCTAAAAGTGCTGTCTTTTTTCCAAAAGCTTATGGCCCTAGACAAAGTTCAGAATACAACAACGGATTATCACTTTCAAAGATGATAACTCTGCAACTAGCTGCTCCAATGAAAGTAGTAGGTTAGCTTTGTACCCACTTTTTATTTCTCTTAAATACCCTTAATAATACCTGCCAGCTCATTAAAATAGAGACTTTTTTGTCTTTTGAATAAATTCATCAATTCTTCTATGAAAATCCTGATTACTGTCTCCAATTCACTCTCTGTGGAAAAATTCTGGCAGGAATCATTAGTTCAATTTTATTATTCAATTTGCCCTTATTAACTGAAGATATCTCTTCAATCATTGAGCACAAGAAATATCAAAATATAATAAAATCTTCAATTTTCCAATACTTGATTTCTCATTGTTTTGGATTTTTGCTAAACCCAGCAACACAGTGTCAAGATTAGCAAGAACAAAGGCTTCGGTCGACTTCCGGATCAGAGTGGAGGAGGCTTTGAAAGAACATTGCTTTTGACGAAGCTCATTAGACCATGGGAAGAAACTCCTGTGTTTTGATTCTTTTTCTTTTTCCAATTGGATTTCAATTTCTTTTTCTTATCTTTTTTTGTGAATTTCACATGAGTTAAAGTTACTAATGTGTTAGCAATGTATCATTAGGGGTATTTAAGAAAAACGAAAAATGGGTACAATGCTAACTTACTATAGCCATGTGAGTGTGTGTATATATATAGATATGCAGATGAAGAATATTGGACAACACTTTATCAATTAAATCAGGAGGCAACACATTAACTGCTTATCTCTAATGGTGCAAACAAGGTACAGATTATGCATACCGTTCTTCCCTACGGTGTATCAGTTGAAGAAACTTCGAGTTCTTTGCTAATTTTGGAATCTTGTAGGCCGCAAGGTGATCATCATCTTTGATAGAAGACAAAGATATTAGAGGATCTTCCAGAAAACGATGAATCAAATGGCCGCGTATCTACGAGCAGCACACGAATCAGGTGAGACCCAATTAAACATCAAGTATTTCATGCATAAAAGATAACTTGAGTAATCAGAGGACTAACCTCAGCAAGCAAAAGTTTCTCAGTGTGCTTTAAGGAACAAGAATTACCAAGTGCCTGAATCAAGTCCCTGCAACGTCCCTGCTTCGGCACTGTAACAGTGCAAGCAGCTGGAAGTGCACTTCCATCGCAAGTGAAAATTGTTACTGTCATACTTCGTGTTGTGGCAGATTGAAGCGGCAAAGAAAGATACATGAATGGATCAAATGTTACTGAGACTTTATTACACACAGGACACACTAGAGTTGACTTGTATTGGCCCTGTAAAAGGGAAAGGGCAGATAAATTCCATAGCCATGGATGTATAAAGAAAATAACGTTCTTATTTTGTTTGTTTTTGTTTCTTTCTCTTTCTTTTTGGTTTAGATAAGTAAATACAAGTAGCACTGAAGCAACTAACAGTTTTTACATGTCAGACTCTAAAAGGGGAGAGGGTGGATATCTGTTTGTTGAATGCTAAATCAAATAGACATTGTTTTGCTTGAGGCATCAGAATTGCCTTAATATTTCTGAAGAAAGAAAACCTGGACTTATAAGAGAAGTACAGTACAGAAGAAAAAATCTGAAGCTTAGGTCTGCAATTAGCATTAAACATGGAATTGAACTTCATAGAAGCAGAACTATGTAGCAAATATAAGATCAAATAAATCATTTAAGAAGAACTTGATAGGGAGCCAATGCCCAATAGTTCAGCAGTCGGAGCAATCGTCAAGATAATCAAATTTCTGACTCATCAAAGTAGACATTTGAGAAGGCTAGCTCAGAAGCAAAGCGTATGCCCCATTATTTGTCAGGTATTAACATTTTCTCACAATTACTCACTTGGCATACATCCACAATTATGGAATCATTTCGGGCAATGTGATTTGCCCAATACTCATCAGCAACTTCTTCATCAGGTCGGCCATCTGCATCTTTCGATTTTATGTAAGGCTTGTGTTTGACACGATTTAAGTCTTCGTGAAGTCCATCCAACAAAAATGCAAGGAGTTCCTGAAGAGAAGATTTTTGGGTATAAAGAAAATCCTATTCATAGCAGGTCAAAGCAGCGATAATTTCTGAGTATATACACCACCTGAGAGTCATGCTGGTTGTATCCACTAAACTGTGGGGCAAAGCGAGCCAGCTTTGCCTTAAAAGGACGAGGGGCAACTGGAGTTCGCCCTGGTGCCCATAACTTTCGAAGTAAATCGCCAAATGCTAAAGCCAGCTCACCCTGCACATTTAGATCAAAAGTCAAAAGACAATAACTTTTCCTATTTCTAAATTATTAATGAGAAAGGTTTTTATTCCTCTCTTCCAATATAGTTGACTACTTTTTCAGTATACCAACCACCTCTAGGGACAATATCTCTAGACTTGCTAATACGTTTTAGCCCAAAGCAATATGCGACTAGTAAATGGCACTGTTTTAGTAAACTTTTCAGCATCCAAATCAAATTTGAGAAACTACTTTTCAAATAGTTAATTTGCCTGAAACTTACAACCATCCCCAGAGGATTCTGCCGGTTTATCTCCTGATAGTAATCTTCTCGAAAGTAGCGAGCAAACTCTGGAGTATGAACAAGACATTGTATGGCGCTGTTCATGAAGCAAGTATTCCCAAGGTTCATCAACCCTGTAAGACCACAAGTAGATCCCCTCGTACTAACACCAGTACTCGCATAGGTCTTTTCTGTTCCTGAAGAAGCTAGGTGCTGTGACTGCGACAACTCTGCATTGCCATTTCTAGTTGAACCCTTGTTCAGAGACAACCCTTCAGCGTTTGAAAAGTTCGACTGAGATGGTTCCACAAGAGCCACCATTCCATTATCTGCTGCTCCATTTTCGTGAAAAGAATTCATACCACCAGCAGAGTTACTATTAACAACCTCAACCAAAATCTGCTTCAATGCAAATCGCATTGCAAAACAGGGGAAGAAAGTCTTAGAATGCTGGGGAAAGCTTAGAAACAACAAAGTGAAAGAACACCGTCACAAGAAACAGAAGCAATATTCACTTAAGTAGCAGTATTTTTCTTATTATTTCCTTAAAGAGGTTGTTGGCAATCCATGCAACATTATAATTCACTGTTAACCGGCATACTGGCCTTAATGACCTTTCCACTCCATGAACTTATCATTCATTTTTATACTCGAAGAAAAGAAAAAGAAAATACCTGTAATTTGACTTTTGTGTACTAGAAATTGCACTAAAGCAGTCCTTACACTCATCAGAGCTTTCTGCTATAAACTATAACAGCTAGATTCAGACGTATATGCAACTATAAACGTTCATTCAGTCATGCTGGAAATTCATAGCAGAGCTTTACTCAAAAACTAATGAATAAGGTCATATTTTCCAGGGTCCATTACTTTAGAGGCCAGAAACTAGGAAACTAGACCAAAGAGAAGCAATTACTTTGGTTCTGAATAGACTCAATTGTGGACGAATCCTAACTATCTTTCCAACTAGTCTCACAAAGTCGCATGACACAGGAAATGTGTCCCTTCTCAGCAGTCACGCGTTCATACATTAGCTCTTTTGCCGCTTTTTTCGTTTAATCAAAATTTGATAGGTGATCATACGGCACGACAAGAAAGCTGAACCTTACATGACTGCCATAAAGAAATATTCATGAATTTATCACAAAAGAAAAAGAGAACTACCATGAATAGATTCTGGCGTTGCATCCATCATCTTACAAGTTCTTCACTATCATGCAAAAAGCTATACTTATCAAAGAAAATAGCAAAAACAAGCCATACAGGGATGTAAATGCAGAGGGCTCCATTCCACATCTCCAAGAAGAAGTAATAGAGAGGATAACAAAGACCAGTTTATTTCTAACTTTTTCAAGATAGAGCCAAATGCTAGAGAAATAGTATTTGAAATTCAAACAACCCCGAACAGGTAAATGTATCATGTATGTATAACATTACTGATGGATAAAATCAAAGAACATCAAAGTTAGACCAGACTTCTAGATCCTTAACTGGTTCCTCTGTGGCAGAGATAATAGTTTTAAAAGAATTAATTGCAGCATACAGAAACATACATCCTGATCCATTTGTATATTTGCATCATCAAGTGTCTTTTCCATGTCCATCAATGCATGCTTTTGATGGCTAAAGTAATCCCAAATGCAAACCTAAAAAGGATAGAAAGGGTTCAAACTACAGAGGTGAAAAAAGCATAGTTTCTATCAGGAACCACAGAAGGCTCAAAAAGGTATATCAATAGATCCTCTTACTAGTTCTGGGTTGAGAGAGAAAATCTCACAAGCCTTCTTATGAAGTTCTCTAATTGTTTCCTGCTCAAACAACAACAAAGAATGCCCTCTTAAAAAAACTCATAAGCTTAGGGGCTTCATAATCAAATAAGGATACTTTTCATGTACACTTATTTCTCTTCAATTGATTTTCACTGTCTTATTGAAAGAGGGGACGGAAAATTGGGTTGTGTGAAAAGACAGAAGTAGTCCGATGATCTTACCTTTTTACTTATTCTTATGGTAGAGCGTTCATCTTTTGGCATCAGATGTAACTGAAGACGCAGAGGATAAACTTCTACGGCCAACTCAGTCTGAGAGAGACCAGAGTTGATCACCTTCCGTGGCAATATAGGACCTCCTCCATACCTAAACCAAGAAATGGTTATTCTATTTCCTTAATAGTGCTTTAACAGAAAAATGGCTATTAAATTTCATAATACTTGCTTAATCCTTACTTCCTCAATATGGCTTTCTCCCAGTGAACCTATAATTCTTATGCAAAGCTACCAAAAGTTATCTCTTATCTAAACCACGACGGTAAAGAGAGAGAACGTTAAGGACTTTATCAAAAAAAGAAGATTGGAAATTAAGGTGTTCACTAAAATGGAAAATTGGGGGCTAGCAGAAGACACGTGCCTTCAGAATTAACAATTGTGAAGGGGAAAGAGCATTCAACAGCACCATACAGGAGGGGGAAAAAAGAGGTGGTCAAATCAAGTTTCATTATTTCTTTTCTCTATATCCTTTTTCTAACTTTATTTTATAATAGTGATTTTTTCCTAATCTTAGTTATAAAGGGTGAGGAGGACATTAATCTAGGAGCTTACAATTGAAGAAAGGACCAAGCAGCAAGTTCTCAGGACACCTTCAGTTTTGATGAAAGTTCACCATACTCCAAAATTTTGGCAGAAATATATGAGAAGAAAGTCAAGCTAAGTTTTTCTTGCATGAACTATAGTAGTTTCAAAAGAAGGATACAAATTGCATATTTACATGTCATTTTTTTGTAACTTGTTGCAGTATGTAATTTACATAGGTATGCTTAGCAGATTACTTCAATCCCAGCTTACCAATGAAACTCAAAGAATTTTATTCGTAACATAAAGGAGGAAACACTTGAACCAAGTCATTTGTGCACATTTCACATCACCTAGAATTACTCCAACCCCTCGCCTTATCCAACCCAGCAACACTGAAGGGTCAAGTAAAAGCTACTCTTCAAGGTCCATCGTCTCCTATGAGAAGTCTTTTGCCTCCAGATCTTTTTACACAACCACCATAAAGTTACAGGCTTTTATTCAATAAAAAAATGCAGGCCCAGTGTTATCAAAGGCAAAAAGCGCAAAAAAGGCTCTAAGGCCCGTTGAGGCTTTAAGAGCAAAGCGCAAATAATGCGTGAGATTTAATGAAAAAAGGCGTAAGGGGAGGAAAAAGTAAAAATATGTATATGTAGTCCAAGACCAATAATTATAAGCATGAAAAACAAATACATGGACAAAAAAAGTTGAAGAAATAAATAACGATAAAGTGAAATATCAATTGTTCAGTGTCGCATTTTTAGGATTACACTCATTGGCAAGGAAAGTATGCCTTAGAGCCTTGATGCGACACCAAAGCGCCCGCAAAGCAAGGGGAAGCGCTCAACATGCTTTGAGCCTCGCTTTAGGGCTTAAGCGCGCTTTAAGCGCGCCTTTGAGAACACTGGATCTACCTTTATATAGTTCTGAGGTCCTGTAACTACCTAAATCATGATTTCTTTGGATTATTTACCAATTGTTTTGAATCTTTCATCTTCTCTAATTTTCAAATTTTTACGCTCCAACGAATTAAGTTTGTGAACGTACATAACTAACATACAGCAGATACAATCATACTAAAAAGTATAAGCAAGAACATTTTCTAAGGAAACTCACCATTCATATAGTTGATTCCACACTTCCTGAGGAAGTAATATATAATCAGTGCCTTCTACAAGAGTATCATGCAGCTCAATCCCCACAGTAGAATCCCCTGAGGCTGCTTGATATATCAAGTCAGAATTATTAATGCTGGAAGGCCTCTTCAAAGCACTAGAACCGCCTACAAACTGATGCTCAGAAGCAGATCCATCATTTACAGTACTTGCCTGGTTTTGGTTCACATATTCCAACCATTCTTGCCACCATCTGTAGAACCCCATACAAAAATAGATCATCATTTACCCAATCGTCTTACTCCGAAGAAGAATATTTACATACAAATACATAGAGCATATCCTCTCAGAATTTTTAAGTGACAAACTGACATTGCCCGACTAATTCAAACAACAAATACATTGAAGGCTGAAACTCGTAGAAACAGTTTCCTAAAGGGCCCAAATCTCTCAAAGACAAACCAAGGGCGAAAATGAGAAGAAGAACATACAGAGCACAATAACGGCTTCCAAAGAAGCAAATGACTCCTCAAAGTCTGTATTCTTCTCTAAATAGATCCTATTTCAGTATGTGAAAACTCTAGATCCCTATTTTATCCACTTATTGTTCCCACGAATTAAATGAGAAATTTGCATAACTTCTATCCTGTGTCCCCCAAGGGAAAGAAAGTTGCATTTCCAGAAAAAATTAGTGAGAAAATGCAGTATAATTCAAAGGTATCAAGTTTTGCCTTTGCAATGTCCACCAGTCATAAGAACATGGCTGGTGGGCGGTCTTAATAGTCAATGCTTTTCACAGGCAGAGAGAGCAATACCTTTATCCCTTTATCTTTTATTCTTTTCCTCGTTTTGGGGTCGTTGGGGGCAAAAGCCTTTACAGAAATTGGGAACCAGATACGTTAAAATTAGCAAGAGGAATTGCAGAAGTGTGTTATTTGAAACCCTACTAGGCATTGAAAATTGCTCTTAAAACCTACTAGTACTTTGCCTTCCAGCGCGAGGTAGAGTTGCTTCTTTAGTGACCTGTATTCAATGGGTTTCAATTTAGCATCGTCTGGACAAAAGAACATGGCTTATAGTTTAAAGACTAAACTTTTAACAGTGGTGTCCAGAGTCAGGTTGAGCGCACCTCTACTATTCCACCAAGTACCAGGTACCCCCAACAACATAGGTACCGGGTAACTCTACCCACAATTTAAAGACTCAATTTTTAACATGCAGAGAGCAAAGACTTTCCTGTTTTTCTTCCCTTTTGAGGAACCCTAAAATTAGGCAGGGGAATAACACTCGGATACCCTAACGACATTCAAAAATGATCTCTTAAAAGCTATTATTTGTCCACAATGACCCCAAGAATATGGTAAATTATGGTGCAAGAGGCCAAAAATAATGGTGCTTGATTACACAGAAGTACAAAAAAAACCCTAGAAAAAATACATAAACTAGAGCAGCATGTATAAATTTAAAATAAATAAAAAATGGGTATAAGAAAGGGGGTAAGGTACCGTTGAGTGATTAAAAAGAAAGGATCGCCTTGTTTGGTTTGGGCTTCGGCAGCAATAGATATATCTCTGATAGTGAGCTTCTCTTCCTCCGGCGTCAGCTCCTTTTTCACCACCGTCATTCTCCCTACCTCCTCCTCCTCCTCCTCTTTTCTGAGGAAACTAAATACTAACAAAAACAAATCAGAAGAATGCGAAAGGGAGAAGAGTTAGATTTCTCCGTCTGAAAAATTGAAAGCAGAGAGGAGATCGAGTCTTTTGCTGTGCTCTTTGTTTTCTCTTCTCTTCTTCTTTTCTTTCTTTGGGCAGAGTTGGCACTGTTGATAATAATAGTAGCAACACACAGGTTGAGAGGGACAGCCTAAACTAAATTGAGCCAAGTGCAAGGTCTACTCCTAATTCCTGGGTCCTTTGGTACGTGGACTAAGGATTGTAATGCTGGACTAAATTATTACACATTCAAGTTTGATGAGATAAAGTAGAATAAAATAGGATATTTTGAATTAAGTTTGAAATTAAATTTATATCGCCAAACAAACAATAAATTTAATCCCAAATCATATCTCACCTTATGCCTCCTGCCAAACAACCCCTTAATATATATTTTTGTCTCTTCACAATTTTAACAAGGTTCAACTGAACCCCCTAGACCAAGGTTTATAGCTTAGTTGTGCCTGTAGAAATCTATTGTATTTGACATGGGTTCTGTTACTTACTATTTGTGTTACGATTAAGGGCGGCAAAACTAATTCAAACTCATTTGACGCGTCCAATCCGTTCAAGTTTTAATGGGTTTGGGTTAGAATAATTTTGAAAATAAGCTATTTTGGGCTAGCCCAAGTTAACACATAAAAAATCATCAACCAAAATGGACTCATAATGATGCCAACTTTGACCCATGGACATGCCAATTTTAGAGTTCTACCTTGACTCATGTTTTAATAAATATTTTTTAATTTTTTCATGTTTGATTGGTTTAAATGTTTGAAAAATATTTTTTTTTTTATGAATTCGTTTTTCTCCAATTGGAGGAAAATATTTT
Organism: Nicotiana obtusifolia; assembly: GCA_002018475.1. Taxonomy (NCBI): domain Eukaryota; kingdom Viridiplantae; phylum Streptophyta; class Magnoliopsida; order Solanales; family Solanaceae; genus Nicotiana; species Nicotiana obtusifolia. The sequence goes on from MCJB01049630.1 coordinate 138,336, forward strand.
CCGTATCAAGAGAAAGGAAAATAATTTAAAAATTTATTTTTCAACCTTCCCCATCTCCACCAACCCCAGCACCCCTACCCCCACCCAACCCTAACCCCCCAACTAAACCCCTACCCCACCCCCATCCCCACCTCACCTCGCACTCTCACCCACGTACCACCTAACTCTACCCCTACCCTCGAGACCCCACCCTAAATATATGAAAATATTATTTAGAATACTTTCCTTTGATGATGTACAAAACGTGTTTTATTTCATTTCAACAAAATAAGTATTTTCTTTTCATGATGTAGAAAAAATATTTTCTTTCATTTCAACAAAGTAAGTACTTTCTTTTCATGATGTTGAATGATTTATTTAACTAATTGTTGTTGACAAAAATAATCATCAAACATGAAAAAAATCTAGAAATACAGAAGAAACACATTATCACAAAAGAAAAATTAACAAATAAAGGACGGGTACTGAGCTATTTTTTAGGTATCACAATAAAATAAAATAAAGTTGTAGGAAATTAAATTTTATTAAATTTAAATCCATAAGAAATTTGGATTTAATCTCAAATATATTTTGTCCAAGCAAATATTTTGAGCTAATATAATTGGATTAATTATATAAGTCTAATACATATGAGTTAAATAAATAGGTCAAAATCTACTGGGCTAGCCCATTTAATATGACTACAAATGATGAGCCCACTTTATTAGGTCCAATATGCCATCTTCCCTAGAGGCCTAGTTTGGTGCCACGTGTCAAATGACGTGGCACGCCATGTCAAGCGGAAGAGCCAATAGGATCATACCACGTGTCAAAATGATAATTCCAAGTCACATTAAAAGACCAATAAAATCGCGCCACGTGTGCAAGTGACATGTTCTGACCAATCAAATGCGGCGTTGTCACACTTCAATTTGATTGGTCGGAAAGAGTTTGTTCTTATCATAACTCTTCCCTTTCACAACTATAAATAGAGGTCTTTATAACTCAGAAAAGACACCAAAAGTTATAACAAGAAGCAAGAGAGAGCTCGTGGATAAAACGCCGCAAATTTCTCAACAAGTTTCAAGCTTGAAGAAATCAAGTTCAAGCTCAAGAAACGAAGAACAAGTCAAGATTTAAGGAGTACGAGTTCAAATCAAAGTTCATGCTGGTTGAATTCAAGATCATCTTTCGTGGCAACAACTACATATTCAAAATCAAGCTCGATAACCCTTGAATTTATTTACTATTGGAAAGAAGAATTAGAGGATTCATAGAGATTGTACACTCATACTATTTGAAATCAAATACTACGATTGTTGTATTTTCCGGTCTTGATTTTATTTTCTCGACGCAGTTTGTTGTCTACAAATTCTGGCACGAACCCCATAATCGCTTGAGAATGGTGTTTGAGTTACTCCGGAGGTACCAACTTAGGATGAATCCATTCAAAGGTGCCTTTGGAGTTACTTCCAGAAAGTTCCTTGGTTTCATTGTCCGGCATCGAGGGATTGAAATTGATCAAGCCAAAGTAGATGCAATCTTGAAAATACTTGAGCCTCGGGATATTCATGAATTGAAAAGTCTGCAAGGAAAGCTAGTGTACCTCAGAAGATTTATCTCAAACCTAGCTAGGAGGTGCCAACCATTCAGTCTCCTCATGAAGAAAGGCGTTCCTTTCAAGTGGGACCAAGTTGCAGCAATGCCTTTGAAAGTATTAAAACTTACTTGATGAAGCCTCTAGTTTTGGTAGCCTCTATACCTGGAAAACGGTTGATACTATACATTTCGGCACAAGAAAGGTCTGTTGGAGCGCAGTTGGCCTAAGAAAATAGTGAAGGAAAAGAAAACTCCCTTTACTACTTAAGCAAGATGATGACACCAAATGAGCTTAATTGAAAAGCTAATTGAAAAGCTATGTTTGGCGCAAGTCTTCTCAATCCAAAAGTTGAAGCATTACTTTCAAGCTCATGTCGTTCGTCTTGTTTCTAGAGCAAATCGCATCAAGTTCGTGATGTCAAAACCTGTCCTTAGTGATCGACTAGCAAGGTGGTACCTCCAGTTTCAACAATTTGAAATTTGTGTACATCCCTCAAAAGGCTATAAAAGGACAAGCATTAGCAGATCACCCTATACCTGATGATTGGGAGCTAACTGACGAACTACCTGATGAGGACACAATGTTCATTGAAGTTCAACCTCCAAGGAAGATGTACTTTGATGGTGCTACAATCGCGGAGGAGCTGGTGCTGGCGTAGTATTTGTCACTTCTCAAGGTGAGGTTCTGCCATACTCCTTTACGTTGACGCAACTCTTCTCTAACAACGTTGCTGAATATCAATACTTGGGCTTGAAATGGCTGTCGCAATGAAGTTGTTGTAATTGCATATCTTTGGTGAGTCTCAGTTAGTGATCAACCACCTTTTAGGTAGTTACGAGGTCAAGAAACCTGAACTACGCCCATATCATGATTATGCTAAAAAATTAATGGGGTGGGTCTATGACGTGACTATTCAACATGTGCCTAGGAAAGAAAATAAGAAGGTTGATGCTTTATCTGCCCTACCTTCATCGTTAACCCTACTTGATCAAGCGCAAGTTACTATCTACCAAAAATGGAAAGTACCGCCACCAAATGAGGGGGAAAGTGAAGAAAATAAACTCGAGCATCTGGTCGCGGTTTCTAAAGCTGAGAAGGGAGAATGGAGACAATCCATTATCGACTACTTAAGTTGTGGGATACTTCCAGAAAATCCGAGGAGAAGGACTAAAATCTGTTGTCGTGCACCTCGTTTACTTTACTACAAAAATACTCTATACAGAAGATCCTTTGAGGGAGTACTCTTGTGATGGTTAGGGGAAGATGAAGCACTCCAAGCTTTGCAAGAAGCACATTCTGGGTATGTGGGTCACACCAGTCTGGACCAAAGCTCCACTTCCATATAAAAAGGATGAGATATTATTGGCCAACGATGGTAAAAGATTTCTTAGACTACGCTCGAAGATGCAAGGCTTGCCAATCCATGAAAATTTTATTCATCAGCCTCCTGAAGTATTACATCTGACTATTGCATCATGGCCATTTGATGCTTGGGGATTAGATGTTATTGGACCATTGCCAAAATTCTCTGGCGGACACTTCTACATTTTGGCTGCAATTGACTACTTCTCAAAATGGGCCGAAGCTATTGCTCTTAAGGAAGTAAAGAGGAAAATGCTGGAAGTTTCATCCGAGTAAACATAATTTATCGCTTTGGCATTCCTCGTTACATAATAACAGATAATGGAAAGCCATTCGACAATAGGTTGATGAACAAGATTTGTGATCTCTTTGGCTTCAAGCAACGTAACTCTTCTATGTACAATATTGCTGCCAATGGTCTAGCAGAGGCATTCAACAAGACAATATGCAACTTGTTAAAGAAATTTGTCTCCAAATCCAAACGAGATTGACATGACCGTATAGAAGAAGCTCTGTGGGCATACAGGACAACTCACCGCACACCAATACAAGCTACCCTTTATTCACTTGTGTATGGAGTCGAAGACATTTTGCCTCTTGAGCATCAAAGACCTTCATTATGATCAGCTATTCAAGAAGGGATCACTGATGAAGAAAATGCTCTTCTTCGACTAGCAGAGTTAGAGGCTCTGGATGAGAAGAGGTTGGAAGCTGAACAGAGTCTTGAATGTTACCAAGCTCGATTATCTCGCGCCTTCAATAAAAGAGTTCGCCCAAGATCCTTTCAAGTAGGAGATCAAATCCTTGTTGTACGAAGACCCATTATTACTTCCCATAAACCTATAGGGAAGTTCACTTCAAAATGGGATGGGTCATATGTCATGCAAGAAGCTTATTCAAGTGGAGCTTACAAGCTGGCTGATGTAGATGTCATGAGAATAGGCCCTATCAATGGAAAATTCTTAAAGTATTATCCTTGAAGTTACAACGCTCCTTAACACAAGAGCATAAAATGCATGTCACTTCTGGCCCACATGACTCTAATCTATGTACAGCCCACCACTAAAAAAAAAGAAAATAAAGGGTCCGCTAGGTTGAAAACCTCGAAAGAGGCGGCCTAGGCAAAAGTTAGGATGTAAAAAAAAAAAGAGTCTGCTAGGTCGAAAATGGGACAATTATAGTCTTTTAGGAGGCTACCAAGTATTTGCACTGAAGTCCAGGGATTCACAATGTCTTCATGTTCGCCAAATCTTTAAGTTTGCCGGTCTTCAAGTTCGCCGCTCTTCAATTTGAAATATTTAAGCCCTCCAAATCTTCAAATTGAAATCTTCAAGTCTGTTGGTCTTCAAGTTGAAGTCCTCAAGTTCGCCGGTCTTCAAGTTGAAATATGTAAGCCATCCAAGTCTTCAAGTTGAAGTCTTTTAGTCTGCTAATTTTTCAAGTTAAAGTTTAAAAGTCCACCACTCTTCAAGTTGAAGTCTACAAAGTCCGCTAAATCTTCAAAGTTTGCCAAGTGTTCAAGTCGGTATCGTCAACTCCACCAAGTCTTCGAGTTGAAGCTTTCTAATTTTCCAATCTTAAGGTGGATATTTAAGTCCCTTTGCACCTTAAGTTGGCTTCTTTGTGGGTTTGTCCTTAAAAGGAACCATAATTTTCCAATCTTAAGATGGACATTTAAGTCCCTTTCGACCTTAGGTTGGCCTCTTCATGGGTTTGCCCTTAAAAGGAACTATAAGTTTCCAATCTTAAGGTGGACATGTAAGTCCCTTTGCACCTTAATTTGGCCTCTTCGTGGGTTTGTCCTTAAAAGGAACCATAATTTTTCAATCTTAAGTTGGACGTTTAAGTCCCTTTGCACCTTAAGTTGGCCTCTTTATGGATTTGTCCTTCTATATGCTGCCATGGATTTGTCCTCTCATATGATGTTGAGGATTTGTCCATCTATTTGTTCCCATGCACTTGTACTTCGATATACCGTATGAATCTCTGCACCTGGAGAGTAATCTCTCCGATATTTGGGCCACCTTGAGAGTAATATCTTCTATATTCGAGCCATGATGAGCATCCATCTCTTTGCACCCTAAGAGTAATCTCTCTGATATTTGGGCCACCTTAAGAGTAATCTCTCCGATATTCGGGCCATGATGAGTATCCATCTCTTTGCACCCTGAGAGTAATCTCTCCTGTTGGAGTATTGATTCTATCCTTGAGGTAAGTATCTTTCCTAGGCTTGGCTTGGAGGTATTTTCCCCGTAGACTACGAAATGCTATATATTGAGGGTGACGCACGGACGTGGTGACAAGCGTATATGCATACATCATGGTCATTCATGATCCGGGTAGATTATAGGCTCTTATGTGCCTTGTTTTGCTATAATGCCTCCTTGTTACCGTGTTTTCTTTACTTATATGACTACTTGACCTATTATTCATGCTAGAAATTATGTCTGGGCTATGTGTTTTTTCATTTGACACATGATAGGATTGTTTTGCTATGTTTAGTTGTTTGCCTCAATTGTAGTCATATTTTTCAGTCATGATATCATATCCACGTGTTATATCACCATCTCTATATGATTCTTACATGTAATCTCACATATTGTTGGTGACTTTACTTATGCGATACGGGTTGGAGTGAATTTGTGGCACATTGGTATAATATGTGCGGTATATTGATTTCTGATACTGTGAGATGTTGGCATATTGAGATTTGAGCGGAATAATGACTAAACTTGGGCCATAGAGCCATGTTAATATTGATAGCCAGGTGACGCGTAGGCCAGGCCCCATATTGAGCTGAGTGGTATTGAGATTGGGGTGAAACATGTGTTAGGCCATTTAGGCTGAGTTATGATGATCGTTGAATTTTGATCCGATCACCGCTTGGGCTGGGATTCACCCCTCCTGAGTTAGGTGATAACCCGTGTTACTTTGGACCCTGTGAGTGTAGGCACTTGGTATGTGCTTAGTGAGGGGCTTTATGCCAGACACCCGTACATTGCTGAGGTTGTGCTTACTTGATGATTTAATTGTGAAGTTGTTGATTTTGGCATGGATACTTGGCATGCAAACATAGAGCCGTATCTTCCTCATGCTAATTGATACTTTATATCTTAACATTGATGCCTTAGCTGATATGCTAGGAAAACATGCCTATTTTTCCGTTAATGTGACTAAGTTGAACTTGCTATTCTTGAGTTGTTTTTTCATTTGCTATTATCATTATGATATTACTGTTATTGTTAGTCGTTGGAAATGAATAGCGGACTTTGCCTATCTCATCACTATCTTCAATATGAGGTTATGCTTGCTACTTACAAAGTACATGGGGTCGATTGTATTTATACTATATTTTATACTTTATGTGCAGATCCATGTGCTACTAATAGAGTTCATTGCTAGAGAGCCATATCATTACTTGTTGGAGATATCAAGGTAGCTCGGTTGTTCCATTCGCAGGCCTTGGAGTCCATTCCCTTACTTTTATTATTACTGTTTATGTTCTTCAGACAGTATTGCATTGTTATTCAGACCGTTGTACTTATTTATCCTATAGAGCACATGTACTCGTTGGCACCAGCTTCTGGGATGGTATTTCAGATGTATCGCTTTTTGGCTATAGTTATTTATCTTATTTTGCTTTTGAGACTACTTCTTACTATTATCAAAGTTACTTCTGACTTTTGGGTATGGCGCCATCACAACTCCACTAGGGTTTTGGGCCGTGACAAAGGTCAAATGCAAGTACACCACTCATCTCAAGTGAATACGTATATCCCCTATCAAAATGGATTAAACTATGATCTCATATCGCTACATATGGTTTGTAGACAATTCATCCTTGAGATAACGATTACCCTTTCAACTATCTTATCATAACTCCCAAAATAATTTCATATAGCAAGTGCGACTCTTTCAGCCTCAACATATGAATACAACTCTATTGGCCTTAATGTGTAAGTAGTCAAATTTGACTATAGCAGCCTCGATATACATTATATGATTATGCACAAATACGACCTTTTTAGGCTTATGATGATTCCAAAAATCATATGTTCAAGTATTTCTAATCATACATATAAATATGTGATCACGCCCAATTATGTCTTATAGAAGGACTAGCTATCGTCACAACTATAATCTAATTTAAGTGCCCAGGGTCGATTTCCACAAGAAACTAACCTATCAATCATAACTTAACCTATCATAAGAATTCAAAAGAATTAAATCTCCTATATATTCAAATAATAATATTTGATTGTAATGTAGGCTAAGTAACGGGTAGGATATATTTGGTAAAATAGTAACTTACCCTCGTAAGTACTTTAATACACCACACTTTACTTTCAAGCACGCTTTCGTCATAACCAATTCAATGTCTTGCCATGAAACTATACACAAATAAGCCTTTATTCTTTTAGAACATCATCACTTAGATACACGATTACGACTCGAAATCCCCCCAAAAGGTCGTGATAGCGCCTAATCCGCTCGATAATCAAGACAACACAATAACAATCATAATTTTAAAGCACATTAATCAACTTGTAACAAAATGCTCAATATGATAAGAAACAGAATAATCTTAAGTCTGACAACATAGATAAACTATCCAAGACAAGGTCTAAACATGACCACAACAAACTATCGAGATTATGTAAAATCATCTGAATACATTGTCTGTTCGAATGAAATAAAAAGACATAAGAAGTAAATAGGGAGGGGGACTTCATGTGCTGCGAATCGATCAAGTAGAGCAGCTCACCACGAAGTTTCCAAGGATTCTCCTAGTATCCCAGATGAATGCCACTCACACCAGCCTCAAAACCTGCACAAAATATGCAGAAGTGTAATATGGGTAACAAACTATAGTACCTAGTAAGTATCAAGCCTAGCCTTAAAAAAATGTAGTGAGGGGTTGACTCCGACACCCATTAGCAGCCAAATAAGTAGATGAGAGAATAATCTTACATGAAACTAGATAATATCATCAACAAGTATAAAGGCTAAAAATACAGCTCATACGAAATTTAGGCATGCTTTTCAAATAACAGAAATCAAATAAGATATCAGCATCCCAAATCTCGACTAGAACATGATACCAGTCAAAAATACCTTTATCAATTCATAGCTTGAATCTAAGAAAATATACACATATATCCTCGGTATCCTTTTCTAAATAACTCACAATACAAATCCATGTGCCTGACACAGGCCACGTGTCCAACAAGCACCAAAAGAAACATGGGTGCGTACGCTCATAGGGCCCAATGTAACATGGGTAATCACTTGACTCCGGAGGGACGATCCATAATCCAAGCGTAGATCATTTTATATTAAATGATCATCAATCAATCAATCATGGCGACGTGCAACCCATCCAATTATAATATCATGCAATCAAATAATCAGTACCAATATCCGCTCAATTGCTCGTAGTGCCAATCCTCAACTTTCCTCAATAACCACTATTTTCGCTCTTGTGTATGCATGGAAAATGATATAATAAAAGGACACAAGACATGATAATAAGAATATAGATAAAAGCTCAAATGGCTAAGTGATTGCTATGGAAAATCATGTAACTCAATTTATTACAACAATTCAATAAGCTATTCAACATGTTCTAGCTTAGTAACATCATTATCATGAGTTAATTAGGCCATAGAAACCATCTAAATCATGGAGCAAATAAGGCAAGTATATGACTATGAATTTATAATAAAGTTCGACATGGCAAAGTAACCCTCATGTCAAATAAACAAGTCATAAACCTAGGCACACTCCTAAATCATGAATATAAATTATTATGTAGTCATAGAATTAATTTGAACATGGATAGTGACTTCACTTAATTTAATAAAAGCACAATTCAAGTCAATAATACTGGATATGGTTAAAACCTAACTACGTATATATGCTGGTCACCTCACACATACGTGGGTCCTAATTTATGAATCAAGTAGCAATTACATCATCTATGGGGGAATTCCCTCTAATAATTATCAACAAGAGACTTACCTCCGCCCGACAACCTCAAATCAAGCAAAAATGACCTAACCATCCAAATTCAACTCCAAATGACCCAAATTTATTAAAAACACCTGAATAACATCAAGTAAAGCCATAGGATACAACCGCAAACAATAAAGCTTCGATCTTTACACCAATCCCAAAAATCAACAAAGTCAACCTAGGCCCACACGGTCAAAATCCAAGTTAAGGAGTAGATCTCAACTACCCATAATTCCATAAGTCCAAATATGTGATTAGATTCTAAAATCAAGTCCAAATCGACCTTTACATCCCCAAGTTACACCCTTTTAAGTTGTACACAAAAACCCTAATTTTTCCTTTAAAAATTCATGTTTTAGGTGTAGAAATCCATGGGGAATTAAGATACAATGTCAAATCCTAGTGAAAATTCCTTACCTCCAATGTAGTAGTATATTTGCACTCCAAAATCTCCACCTCTCGATGTCTTGGGTTCAAATTATGAGATAATGGGTCTAAGTCTCGAAATTGACTTATTAAAACCAGCTGCAAATATCGTATTTGTGACCAGGGTTTCGCAAATGCAAAGAAGGGCTCGCAAATGCAACATGGCCCCGAGCAGCAGTGATTGCAAATGCGACCAGGAGAGTCACAAATGTGACCAAGTGTTGCATATGTGATACTCCTTTCATAAATGCGAAGCTGACTTTCACAGCCTAATATCGAAAATGCGATTAGTACTCCGCAAATGTGGACCTTCGCAATTATGTGCAGACCATCGCAATTGCGATGTCTACAGCACTAGAAAACCTGAAGCCTTCCCAGAACAAATCTGAAACTCACCCGAGCCCTTCGTGCTCCATACCAAACATCTGCACAAGTATATAAACCTAATACAAACTCGCTCGTAAGCTAAAAACATCAAAATAACATCCATAGCTAAGAGTCAAACACCAAAATACATCATGCATGCCTTCAAGTTTATGAATTCCATATATTCAAAACCAAGTGCCCGATTCATACTGAATCAGCTTGGAATGAAACCAAACTTTGCACACAAGTCCCAAATGATCAAGCAAACCTATTCCAAGTCCCGTAATAGCAACCCAAACCCGATAGTCTCAAAGTCAACTCACGGTCAAACTTATGAACTTTTCAAAACCTTCAAATTACCAACTTTTGACAAACAGAGCTAAATCATTCTAGGAACCTCCAGATACAAATACAGACATATGTCTACGTCCAAAATCACCATGCAAACATATTGGAACCATAAAAACACAATTACGATATTGTTTACACCAAAGCCAAACCTTGATCAACTCTTATAACTTAAGCTTTCAAGAATGTAACTAAGTGTTCTAGTTTACTCCGAAACCTTCTCGGAACCAAACCAACCATCCCTGCAAGTCAGAAAATAACAACTAAGCATAAAAGAAGCATCAAATAGGGAAATGGGATCCAAATACAAAACGATCGGACGAGTCGTTACATTATCCCCCTCTTAAACAAATATTCGCCCTCAAACGAGTTTAGAGTCATACCTGAAATGCCAAAAAGTTGAGGATTTCTACTTCGCATATCATGCCCGATCGCCAAGTTACCTCCTCGACTGGTTGACCTCTCCACTGCACCTTCATTGATGCGATCTCCTTAGATCTGAACTTTCAAACCCGCCAATCAAAAATGGCCACCTGCTCCTCCTCATAAGTCATATTTCCATCCAACTGCACTATGCTGATGTCCGAAACATGTGAATTATCTTCAAGGTATTTTCGAAGAATAGAAACGTGGAACACCGGATGAACTCGCGAAAAACTAGGAGGCAAAGCAAGTCTATAAGCGACTTCGCCAAGTCTCTCCAACACCTCATAAGGATCAATTATCCTCGGGCTCGACTTGCCTTTCTTCCCAAACCTCATCACACCCTTCATGGGAGAAACTCTAAGGAGAACTTTCTCACCCTCCATGAAAGCCACATCGCGAACCTTCCAACCCGTATAACTCTTCTGCTGGACTGGGCTTTGTGAAGCCTCTCCTGAATCAAATTCACCTTCTCCAAAGCATCACGAACCAAATCTATGCCTAATAACCTAGCCTCGCTAGGCTCGAACCAACCAACCTGAGAACGACATCGCCTCCTATATAAGGACTCATACAGAGCCATCTAGATACTTGTCTGATAGCTGTTATTATAAGTAAACTCCGATAAAGGTAGGAACTGATCCCACTAGCTTCCGACATCAATGGTGCATGCCTTCAACATATCCTCCAAAATTTGATTGGTCCGCTTAGACTGCCCATCTGTCTCAGGGTGAAATGCAATACTCAACTCAACCTGAATGCCAAAGTCACGCTGAACCGCCTCCAAAAGTGTAAAGTAAACTGAGTGTCACAGTTTGAGATGATAGAAACAAGTAGACTACGCATGCGAACAATCACCCAGAAGTAGATCCTAGGCAACAACTCCTATGTGTAGGAAGTCATGAGCGGAATGAAATGTTTCGACTTAGTCAACCGATCGACGATGACCCAGATGGAATCAAACTTCCTCAAAGTTTGCTGCAACCCTACTACAAAGTCTATAGTAATACGCTCCCACTTCCACTCCGGCATATCAATCTTCTAAAGCAAACCACCCGGGTTTTGATGCTCATACTTGACATGTTGGCAATTCAAACATCTAGGAACATGCCCAACAATGTCTTTCTTCATCCTCCTCCACCAATAGTACTGCTTCAAGTCATGATATATCTTCATAGTACCTGGATGAATGGAATACCGCAAACTATGAGCCTCTTCAAGAATCAACTGTCTCAAGCCATCAACATTAGGAACACAAACTAAACCCTGAAGTGGCAACACACCATCATCACCGACAGCCACCTCCTTAGCATCACTATGCCACATCATGTCCTTAAGGACAAGCAAATGGGGATCATCATACTAGCGAGCCTTGATGCGCTCAAACAAAGACGACCTTGATACAACACAAGCGAGGACTTTTCTTTTCACCAAAATATCTAATCTCACCAATTTTTTGGCTAACGCCTGAACATCCATAGCTAAAGGCATCTCCCCAACTATAATGAATGCTAAATTTCCCATACTGTCCGCCTTTCTACTCAAGGCGTTTGCAACCATATTAGCCTTCCCCGGTTGACAGATCCAACCACCTCCGCTTCCTAAAATTCAAATCTTTCTATTTAAGCAGATGTTGGAGACTCTGATGATTTGTATACACTTCACAAGACACGCCATATAAATAATGCCTCCAAATCTTGAGCACTTGAATAATAGCTGCTAACTCCAAATTATGCACTGATAATTCTTCTTATGGTGCTTCAACTGACGCGAATCATAGGCAATCACCCTACTTTCCTGCATCAACACACACCCAAGGCCAATCCTTGAAGCATCATAATAAACTGTGTACGACCCCGATCCTGAAGGCAACACCAATACTGGAGTCGTAGTCAAGGCAGTCTTATGCTTCTAAAAGCTTTCCTCACATGCACCCGACCATCTGAACAGAGCGCCCTTCAAATTTAACTTAGTCAATGGGGCTTCAATAGATGAAAATCTCTCTACAAAGCAACGACAGTAACCAGCCAAATCCAAGAATCTCATGATCTCTATAGAGGTAAAAGGTCTGGGCCAACTTTGAACTGCCTCAATCTTCTTCGGGTCCACCTTGATCCCATTACTAGATACCACATGACCCAAGAACGCCATCTAGTCCAGCCAAAACTCGCACTTGGAGAATTTATCATGCAACTTCTTCTCCTTCAAAATATGAAGCACAATCCTCAAATGCTACTCGTGCTCCTCGGTGCTACGGGAATACACCAAGATATCATCAATGAACACAATGACAAAAGAATCCAAATAAGGTTGGAAAACGTTGTTCATCAAACGTATGAAAGCTATTGGGACATTAGTCAAACCAAAAGACATCACCATAAACTCATAATGCCTATAACGAGTCTTAAGAGCCGTCTAAATCATCAACACGCAACAACAAATACTTGTTATTGATGGTAACCTTATTCAACATATCATCAATGAACATAATGACAAAAGAATCCAAATAAGGTTGGAAAACGCTGTTCATCAAACGTATGAAAGCTATTGGGACATTAGTCAAACCAAAAGATCACCATAAACTCATAATGCCTATAACGAGTCTTGAGAGCCGTCTAAATCATCAACACGCAACAACAAATACTTGTTATTGATGGTAACCTTATTCAACTGCCAATAGTTCATTCACATCCTCATAGACCCATCATTCTTCTTTACATACAACACAGGCGCATCCCACAATGATACACTAGGTCTGATGAACCCCGTGTCCATCAACTCTTGCAACTTCTTTCAATTCCTTCAACTCCGTTGGAACCGTGAGATGCAGAGGAATAGATATGGACTGCATTCTCAGCACCAAATCAATATCAAAATCAATATTCCTATCGGGTGGCATGCCCGGTAGGTCTGCAGGAAACACATCTAGGAACTCCCTCACTATTGGAACTAAATCAACGGTAGGAGTATCAGCACTAACATCTCGAACAAAAGCCAGATATGCCAAAAGCCCCTTCTCAACCATCTATTGAGCCTTCGGAAATGAAATCACTCTACTAGGAGTGTGGCCATGAGAACCTCTCTATTCCAACCTTGGCAACTCCAGCATAACCAATGTCACGGTCTTAATAAGATAATCAAGGATAGCATGGCGCGGAGATAACCAATCCATACCCAAAATCACATCAAAGTCCACCATACTAAACAATAGAAGATCGACACTAGTCTCATAACCACCAATAGTGACCACACAAGACCAATACACATGATCCACCAGAGTAAAATCACTAACAGATGTAGACACATGCACATGAGCATCAAGAGAACCATGAAGCATATCCAAATAAGGAGCAAATTATGATGCACATAAGCATAATTAGACCCTGGATCAAACAACACGAAAGCATCTCTATGATAGATTGAAACCACACCTATGATCACAATATTGGAGGCCATCGCCTCAGGTCTACCTAGGAAAACTAAGCAACAGGGCTGGCCACCATTGGTCTGACTACCACCAACCTAACCTCCTCCTCTCATGCATTCTCTCACCATTTTCCCCCCTCTAATTGTCTAGGCAGGGGGTGATGCAACTGGTGCCGGAACTACGAACTGAGAATCCTGATGATCTATGCCCCTGATAAGTCTGGGGCAATACTTCCTCACATGCCCAAGCTCTCCACATACATAACAACCCCAAGCTGAATAAGGTTGCTAAGACTGGTACTGCCCCTAAGGACCTGAATAACCACTAGAGGAACCCTGAACCAACAAAGTATAGTATGAGCTTGCTGGAAGAGCACTGTAGGATGTCAGAACTAGAGAACAGAAAGATGATCGAGACACTGCATCGTGGGCCCCGTGCTGAGTAAACTGAGCTGGCCTACCCTGATGGCCCCTAATGATCTGACCTCTACCTCCAGATAAGGTACCACCAAAACAGCCAAAACTATGAGGCCTTTTGTCCCTCATCATGACCTCTCTACCCTGGCTTCCGACATGCTCGATCCTCCAAACTATCTCTACTGCTTGATGAAACGTAGTCCCTACCTCTAACTCTCAACCAATAGTAACCCTGGTGTCATAATTGAGACCCTTAATAAACCTCCTCACCTTCTCTACCTCAGTGGGGATCAAGAAAGCTGCATGAGGAGACAACTTTTTCATCTCACCTTATACTCTATCATTGACATACGACCTTGCTAAAGGTGCTCGAACTAGCCTCTCAACTCGTCCCTTGTGGTGAGTAGAATGTACCTCTCAAAAAATAGATATGAAAACTAAGCCCATGTAAAAGGAGATGAATCAGCTGGTCTGCCCAGCTCATATGCATCTCCTAGCCACTCCTCTAAACTGAAAAGTAGTGAAGTCCACTCCGTTGGACTCTACCAAGACCAAATTACGTAGCATCTAATGGTACTTATCTAGAAAATCCTAGGCATCCTCTAAAGCACTGCCCTCAAAGTGTGAGGACATAACCTCTGAAACCTCTCTAGTCTCTTATGTTCATCAATAGACATGGCAAGCAAGGTCTCAAGTCTAGTTGCTACAATCGGCTGCTTTGGAGTACGAGCGATAGGGGTCTGAGCTCCCCCTCCTACCTAAGATGTGGCTAGAGCCATTAGAACCACCATGGCCTGGGTAAATACATCGATTAAACTGACCATCTTGACCATAGCCTCCTGAAATGCGATGCAATAATGAAACCCTCTAGTTACTGGGTGTGCACTAGATCCTATGCTCGTCTATGATCTGCTCTTCCACCTACTCCACAGGTGGGTCCGTTGTAACTTCCCTCGCCTATCCACAGGCCCTGGTGGATGGTCCACCTCTAGCTATAAAAATACGGCCTCTAGCAGGGGCTTTAGCCCTACTCAACCTCTACCTGTCCCAGTCACAACTGGTGGTACTACCCTTGCATCCTCTGCTACTCCAGATGCGTGAGTCCTCGCCATCTGTGAGAGAACAGAATAGAAGGATTTAGACTCAAGTCAATAATTAACATATAAAGAGGAATCTAGGAAAAACAAGTTTCCTAAAGCCCTATAACCTCTCAAAGATAAGTACAGACGTCTTCGTATCGATCTGCAAGACTCTTATAGGACTACTTGTGATTTGTGATACCCTTAGAACCTGGCTCTGATACCGATATGTCATGACCCAAAATCCCCCAAGGTTGTGATGGCACCTAACCTGCTCGCTAGGCAAGTCAACACAATAACAATCAAAATGCTAAAGCAAATTTCATAATTCTCAAGAAGATTAATCAACTTGTAACAAAATTCTCAATATGATAAGAAACAGATTAATCTCAAGTCTGACAACATAGATAAATTATCCAACGCAGGGTCTAAACATGACCACAACTGCCAATACCGCCAAAACCTGAATATCACAATTATCACAAGCATCTATCAAGAGTATATAAAATAATCTTAATACATTATTTGTCTGAATAAAATAGATAGACATAAGAAGTGAGTAGGGAGGAGGACTCCATGTGCTGTGAATCGATCAAGTAGAGTAGCTCACCACGAAGTCTCCATGGATCCTCCTACTCTCCCGGATGAATGCCACTCATACCAGTTTCAGAACATGCACAAAATGTGTAGAAGTATAGTATTATTACAAACCACGGTACCCATTAAGTTTCAAGTCTAGACTCAAAAAAGTAGTGGCGAGGGGTCGACTATGTCACGACCCAAACCGGAGGACCGCGACGGGCACCCAAGGCTTACTTACCGAGCACCAACGTAACGTATCCTTAGCCATACTATCATGTGTAAATGGCCCAGAAGGGCCATCATGAGATAACCCGAACATAACATAAAGAATGCTCGATAAAGGACAACCCAAAAATGATATACATGAGATACACAGGACTACAAGGCTGAACAAAACATCTATACACATGATATTTGTCTACAAGCCTCTAAGGAGTACATAAACATCATAAGGTTGGGACAGGCCCGGTCAACCCATAAACATATGTACATAAGTATGCTGACTCGAAAGTCAAATTCAAGGCAAGTGGAGTGCACCAACACTTCCTGTTGAACTGGTAGCCTACTAGGAGGACCATTAACCTGTCTATCAGGACATGCAACATGACATACAACATCCACAAATAAAAAAGACGCCAATACGAATAAAGTATTGAATATGTAAGGCGTGAAGCATAAATAAGAATTGTAATGTAAAGATAGATAGAGAAGATACAACCTCTAACATCTGAGTGCCTCTGATGGCGACTGACATGAAATGCATGATACCTACACACACACACACACACACACACACACACATATATATATATATATACACACGAACACATATACTTTTAAAACATTTGCCTCTATGAGCATCATCATCATTATATCTACCCGGTCGCAATAGGCTTGGTAAAATGTACCCGGCCATCATAAGGCTCGGTAGAATTGTACGCGGCTACGTGGAGCTTGGTAAACCCCAAGTGATCAATGGTTGCACAATAGGTGTCATACCCGACCTACTATATCACGACTCAGTAGAGTAAAATAGGTACATATATATATACAATGTATGTTGGACTCGTGGAATCACACTCTGATCCTTTCAGAGTGGCGTAAGGTCGGTAACCTCCGTATATGGTATTAGAGCTAACTCGCCATCATGAATCTTACAGGAATTAGGAAATACCAACAATATTTGATACATAAGAATAAGAGAAGCAACATCAATATCACTCTTTCCATAAGAAAGGAAACAATGTAAGTACCGCTAGCTTCTAAGAGTGGAGTATCTTTGGAAGCTCGTTCGTTTACGTTGCGTACAATCGGAGTCATGCAAAAGAAATTAAGGGATAGCCTCAAATACCTTGTATATACTTCCCAATCTCAAGCTATGCACGGCTCCTTACTTTACAATAAGAGAAATGATATTATTGTTATTGTTCAAGTATCGTAACTATTATATATCGACCACAATCTATTCTACAATAAAACGGGCAGCATATCCCCTATTTATATGACTTCCCACAAGTTACAAAGACCACCAAACAGCCCAAACAACATCAACAGTACTCATATTAATCCTCCCAAACAGTCCAGCAATCAACAACAACACACGTAGGTTTTTTAGAAAATTGGGCAGTACCTATGTCACTTCCTTCCCATTCAAACCAACACCAAAAATGAAAAGAACAACATCAAAAAAACACACCAAATCAAATACATCAAGAACCAGCCTAAACCTAGCTCAAAAACCTTTTAAAACAGTCCCATACGCGCAACACCTCAAACAAACTTCCAACTTCAAGTTTAACATGTTTTCCTTCAACATTTAGGCTTGCTATGGCCTAAAAACGACTCAAACCAAGGAGAGGAGTGAAGAACATATCTTATTGCACACAAATACCTAATTTTCAGAGTTTAATTCATTTCTATGTCTTCCTCAATCAGCCACGAAGAGAGAAAGCGGCAAACTATCGACTAGTTCGGGTTCCTAAGGCTTGAATCCACTTATTTCACCTTCTCCACCTTTGCTTTGGCTTCCAAACCCTAAGGATATATTTAGGAGGTCTAGAAAGAGTTTTAGGTCTGATTTGGATAGAAAATGAGGCTTGGAGACGAAGGCAACAACTTTATATATCAACATAATCCTCAACCGACCTTGTAGGTCCCAAAGGGAGCTGCTTGCGCAGTCTAGCAAAAACACGAATATCACTTTACTCCAACGTCGCACCGATGAACGGTTTAATGCATTAGAAACTAGACTCGTAGAGTTTTAATTTGGTGGGTAGATTACCCCATAATGCCAAGTGCATTAAGAGAAAAGATCAGTAAGTAAAATTATGAACGTAACTTGCGACAACTTTTGTCGACTTTTATTTCATAACTCATTTGGCTTCAAAACATAACATACGAATATCATACGACTAAAATACCTCATCACATCACCATCTTATCATGTTAATGACCCTATCTCACCCCAAGGTACGGGTTATAACATTCCCAAATTGCCGACTTTTCAATGAAACTTATTTGCTTCTATTCATTTAACTTCTAAACCGTCCAACATGTGTTATGCATGTTTTATACACTCATGAACTTGAGAATAGTCTTGATTTACGAGCTTATGTCGACTACATCATGACACACTTTGACGTGTAAAAATGTGGATGTAACAGACTCCGACACTCATTTGAAGTCAAATAAGCAAATGAGAGAATAATCCTACATGAAAGTAGAAATGATATCATCAACAAGTATAAAGGCTAAAAATACAGCTCATACAGAATTTAGGCATGCTTTGCAAATAAAGAAAATCAAATAAGATATCAGCATCTCAAATCTTGACTAGAACATGATACCAGTCAAAAGTACCTTCATCAATTCATAGCTTGAGTCTAAGAAAATATACATATGTATGCTCATGATCACTTTCTCAACAACTCACAGTACAAATCCATTTGCCTGAAATAGGCCACATGTCCAACAAACAACAAAAAAACCATGGGTGCCTATGCTCATAGGGCCTAAGGTAACATGGGTAATCACCTGACTCTAGAGGGACGATCCATAAACCAAGCATCAATAATTTTATATTTAATTATCATCAATCAATCAATCATAGCGACACGCAACCCGAACCAATCATAATATCATCCATAAAATAATCAGTACCAATATCTGCTCAAGTGCTCGTAGTGCCAATCCTCAACTTTCCTCAATAACCACTATTTCTGCTCATATGTATGCATAAGAAACAATATAATAAAAGGGCACAAGACATGATAATAAGAATACAAATAAAAGCTCAAATGGATAAATGATGGCAATGACAAATCATGTAACGCAATTTATCACAATGGCTCAATAAGCTATTCAACATGTTCTAGCTTAATTACATCATGATCATGAGATAATTAGGCTATAGAAACCATCTAAATCACGGAGCAAATAAGGCAAGTATATGACTATGAATTTATAATAAAGTTCGACATGGCAATGTAGCCCTCATGTCAAATCAACAATCATATACCTAGGAACGCTCCTAAATCATGAATATAAATTATTACGTAATCATAGAATCAATTTGTACATGGATAGGGACTTCACATAATTCAATAGAAGCACAACTCAAGTCAACAATGTTGGAGATGGTCAACACCTAGCTACCCATATACGCTTGCCACCTCGTATATATGTGGGTCCTAAATCATGAATCAAGTAGAAATTACATTATCTATGGGGAAAATTTCCTCTTACAAGTATCGACAAGATACTTACCTCCGTCTGACAATCTCAAATCAAGCAAAAATCACCTAACCGTCCAAATTCAACTCCAAATGATCCGAATCTAGTAAAAATACCTCAATAACATCAAATAAAGCCATAGAAAATAACACCAAACAATAAAACTTTGATCTTTACACCAACCCCCAAAAGTCAATAAAAGTCAACCGGGGCCTACACGACCAAAACCCGAGTTAAAGGGTAGATCGACTAGTCATAATTTCACAAGTTCAAATATGTGATTAGATTCCAAAAGCGAGTCTAAATCGACCTTTAAATCCTAAATTATACCCTCTTAAGTTGTAGACAAAAATCCAAATTTTTCTTTTTAAAATTCATTATTTAGGTGTAGAAATCCATGGGGAATTAGAATATAAAGTCTAATCCAAGTGAAATTTGCTTACTTTCAATGTAGTACTGAATTTGCTCTCCCAAATCCCCACCTCTCGAAGTCTTGAATTTAAAATATGAGATAATGGGTCTATGTCCCAAAAATGACTTATTAAAACCAGCTGCAGATGTTGCATTTGCAACCAGGGGTTGCAAAAGCGACCCTCGCAAATGTGAAGAAGGTCTCACAAATGCAAACGTGGCTCCTGAGCAGCAGTCATTGCAAATCCGACCAGGAGAGCCGTAAATGCGACCAAGTGTCGCAAATACGGATGTTGCAATTGTGAGGCCAACTTCATGTGCAAACGCGAAGCTGAGTAATATCGCAAATTCAATCAAGACTCTACAAATGCAGACATTCGCAATAACGAGCAGACCATCGCAATTGCAATGTTTGTAGCACTAGAAAACTTGAAGCCTTCCCAAAACCAAACATAAACTCACCTGAGCCCCTCGAGCGCCACAACAAACATCTACACAAGTATATAAACCTCATAGGAACTCATCATAAGCTCGAAACATCAAATTAGTATCCATAGCCAAGAATCAAATACCAAAACACACCATGCAAGCCTTCAAGTTTATGAATTCCAAATATTCTAAATCAAGCATCCGATTCATACCGAACCAATTCGGCATGAAACTAAAATTTGCACACAAGTCTCAAATATACAAATGGATCTATTCCAAGTCCCAGAACAACAATCTGAACCAGATAACCTCAAAATTAACTTATGGTCAAACTTATGAACTTTTCAAATCTTCAAATAACCAACTTTCCACAAACAGAGTTAAATCGTCTTAGGAGCCTCCAATTACAAATCCGGACATATGCCTAAGTCTAAAATCACTATATTAGAACCATCAAAATATGAATTCGATATCATTTATAAAAAAGTTAAACCTTGGTCAACTCTTATAACTAAAGCTTCCAGAAATTGAACTAAGTGCTCCAATTCATTCCAAAACCTTCCCGGAACCAAACCAATCATCCCCCAAGTTACAAATACAAACTAAGCACAAGAAGTATAAAATATGAAAAGGAGCCCAAATACACAAACCGATCGGTCGGATCGTTAAAATATGAGATAATGGGTCTATGTCCCAAAAATGACTTATTAAAACCAGCTGCAGATGTTGCATTTGCAACCAGGGGTTGCAAAAGCGACCCTCGCGAATGTGAAGAAGGTCTCACAAATGCAAACGTGGCTCCTGAGCAGCAGTCATTGCTCCTAAAAACAATTTAATTTTGGTAATTTTATTACTTTAAGTTTAGTGGGATTTTAGGAATTTTTATCTATTTATTTTGCATTTTAGTTGCATTAATATCATATAAAATCATAAAAAAGATTTTTTAAAGCATTTTATAATAGATTAATTCATAAATAGATAATTAAATTAAATGATTAATAATATAGGTGGTCAATTATTCAAGTGATGATTAGATAGGCTACTAGTGCAAAATAGGTCTAATTGAAAATTAGGTCAAAGTCGCTAAATTTTAAAAGGAAGAGGGTTGGAGCCATTTTTGTTTTAAGACAGATTGGCTTGGCCAATTTCATTGGTCCAGTCTTGTAAATCAGTCGCCCAAGCCCAATGGCTAGCACCGGTCCATATTTGCCCCTGAGAGCCCTTCCGAACGACATAGTCTCAAATCGAAACTACGTCGTTTCTCCCTCAGCCTCTTTAAACTAGAGCAAGGATCATAGGTTGGATTTTAACCTGACAATCAGACATCCTTTTCTCTCTCCTCTCCATGGTGGCTGGAGATTGCCTCTGCCATGCAACACCTTCCTTTCGCTGTCCACCACTACTCCACCACTGATCGAAAATCGTCTTCGCCGGCCGGTGATGGCCAATCCACCTCGAATCTCCACCAAATTACTCCTCTCCTTCTCCTCTATCTCAATCCACTAAGATCAAACTCCAAGTGCAATCCAATATTTCACAAAATCGAACTATAGAAATAAAACCCTAGCCTCCTAGCCTCCTTGTCCCCTTTTGGAATTCGACCTGACCAAAGGCTGCGTGAACTTGAAACTCACACCAATCGATAGGTCTTGTCGAGACCTATTGGTTGATGCTGGTTTTAGGTCATTTCACGGTAGTCGGCTCTGGTCAACTTACTATTGGCTGGTCAAAATCACTAAAACTCCCCTTTTCTTTGGTACTCCGACTCTCAGTAGCCATCATTATATTAACACTGACTGGATTGTAGAATCTAAGGCAAAGGTCAATGTGATGATGGCCACTGCCAACTAGATTCTTCTTCTCCGCTTGGCATAAGATTTTAAGAGGTAACCTTGATCCTTTGTTTTTCACTTCTTCTTTAATTAGTTTCTACTCCGTTTTGCTTTCTCATTTGAATTGCATGATTAACTCAATTTCACTAATTAGGGTTTTCTTGATTAGTGTATGATTTTAGTTGTTTAGTTAATTTCATGTTTAGTCAACTAGGGTTTTGAATTATAGCATGACTGTTTGTTAACTTAGTTGATATTTAACGACATGTGTAATCGTTTATAATAGTTAGTTTTAAGCATGTTTGTTGTTAACTTCTGTGTTTATTAGTTGGATTTCAGTTTAATTTGGTGTTTGAACTTAGTTTTAGGTTGAGATTTAGGGTTCAAGGTTTTACAATTTGGAGTTGCTTTATTAGTGGGTCTGTCTCAAGATTTCAGACCTAAAGACTAAGTCTACAGGTTAAAGATACAAGGCCAGTCTGCCTCGATTTTAATAGGGACTTCGAGAACCCAGTGACTTTGTGGATCAATGATTATCCCGATGAATAGGCCAAGTCTCCAAGCCTTAGTGATTTCAGTTTATTCTTATTCATACTTTTCTTTTATATAATGACTGATTGTTATTATAAATTTCACTTATTGAGAATTAATCAATCATTTTACCTACATTTTTAAAATCCAAAATGCAAACGCTAGTGTACCAATAAGGCCAAAATTATTTCAGACGTCACATTAATTAACTTACAATAATTTATTAACTCTTTCAATAATTTACTACTAGTTTGTAATTAGATTTATTTCAAAGAGCTAGAATGGCATAACCTTATTAAGTTATAAATAACTAAGAGTATGTTGACTTCTCGATTATGTTGACTTCTCGATTATAGTTGAACTCATACTTTATTCGTAAATTTATGCTTTAATTTTGATTTCAAATTAGGAAAAGAATTACACACGCTAGCATGCTTTGGGTTATAATCCATAAATTAAAGGGCAAAACACGCGTCCATGCGGCTTAACTAAATTAATTCGAAATAATAATAAGTTTTCTTTGATTATGCACACATATGCATGCCATGATTCTTGACGTACAAATAAGACAAGAACATGTATGTGTGACTTGATCAAGATAATTTTCATAACTCCAATAGTCAAGCAATTAAAAATGAATATAGGTAGAATGTGAAAACTATTAAATACAACATATTCTAAATTAATTTAAGCCAAGTGTAAGTTAATTAAGCGAATATGCTAGAACCACGGGGTTCGGAGAGTAACTCATACCTTCTTTCCGGTCAACAAAATTCCTGACCCGGTCTTCTGTATTTGCAGATTATAAATTGGAGATAAAACTTTCTTGATTAAAGATTTAATAAATTGGTGAATTGGAATACTTAAAATACTCTATTCCAAGTGACGATTCCTAAATATTATAAATTAATTCATATTCAAATAATATCACTTTAATTTTAAAAAAAACTCCTATTTCCCCCGAAAAAAGGGAGGTATGACAAATTCGAAGCCAAGTGTATACCCCAAGGAGAAACACTCGGTCTAGTGAATCTCTTATCAAGC
Source organism: Nicotiana obtusifolia (assembly GCA_002018475.1). Classification (NCBI taxonomy): domain Eukaryota; kingdom Viridiplantae; phylum Streptophyta; class Magnoliopsida; order Solanales; family Solanaceae; genus Nicotiana; species Nicotiana obtusifolia. The sequence goes on from MCJB01049630.1 coordinate 162,338, forward strand.
AAATCTTACAACTGGTCCTTCAACTCTTTCAACATTGTTGGAGCCATGTCATATAGTGGAACAGATATAGGTTGAGTAACCAGCACCAAGTCAATACCATAATTAATATTTCTATTCGGTGGCATACCCAGAAAACCCATAGGAAACACCTCCGGGAGCTTTCTCACAACCGGTACAAATCTATAAAAGGAACCTCTGCATTAGAATCCAGAATAAAAGCCAAATATGCTAAACATCCCTTCTCAACTATATGCCGAGTCTTCAAAAATGAAATCATTCTACCTGTAACATGACCAAATGTCCCTCTCCATTCTAACCTAGGTAACCTTGGCATAGCTAAAGTCATAGTCTTGGCATGACAATCCAAGATAACATGATACAGGGATAACCAATTTATGCCAAGAATAACCTTAAAATCCACTATGTCTAGCAACAAGAGATCAACCACAGTATTGTACCCATTTATAGTAACCACACAAGGCCAATAAAAATGATCCACCACTATAGAATTTCCAATAAGTGCAGACACATGAACAAGAATATCCAAAAAATCAAGAGACATACCCAAACATGATACAAAGTAAGGTAACATATACGAATAGTAGAACCCAGATCAGATAATACTGAAGCATCTCTATGACAGATTGAAATAATACCTTTTATAACTGCATCAGATGCAATCATCTTTGTCCTACCAGAAAAAGCATAGCCACGGGCCTGACCTTCACCTTGGATGACCTCTACCTGCCAAACCCCCACCTCTAGCTGACCAGGCAGGTGGTGTAGTCACTGGGTTGGAACTATAGTTTGAGTACCCTGCTGAGATGCACCACTCAGAATTCTAGGATAATCGCCATATTGATAACAACCTATAGCTACGAAAGACTGCTGGAACTGCCCGTGGGATCTCATGCTCTTGCCCTCATCTTTTCTCTAACTACAGAGTCTCTTGCGCTCCGCCCTCAAGGCTTTCTCCTTAGCCTTCCCATAGTGCACTCTATCCCTACCTTTTTGGACTTTACCAAGACTAGTGCCATAGTTGAGTCCTTTAATAAACTCTCTCATCTCTCAAGTCACACCACTCTGACTTGCTGGCTGTAATGCGACAGTGACATGTGGGGTAACTCGGAAAGTCTGAAATCTGGGGCATGCTGCTGCTATAGTTTGTGAGTAGTAGGGGTCTGAGCCTCCCGCCAGCCTGAGAAATAGTTGGTGCACTTAGGAATACTTCGGTATGTGCCATATTCTCGAAAAATCCCGCAATGCAGACCAAATTCTCTTGAATCGCAGGAGTAATGATGAAACCCTCTGGGACATGAGCTGGTCCTAACTAATCTTCCTAAACTACGCATGCTCTCTAACTGGAGATATCTTATGCTCAATAGAAGCTTCTTTGGTACGTCCATGAGCCACTACAGATGTTCTACCTTAGGTAGGTTCTAATGTACGAGCTCTGGCCTGAGCTCCAGCCCTGCTCGGGCCCTGCCTCTCACGGCTCCGGCCTGAAGTACCAGCTCCTGCTTGGCTGCGGCTAATGCACGTGTTCCCGATATCTATGAGAGAATAGAGGAATAAGATTCAAAATTCAGGATGAAACAAAGTCGCATGACAGAGAATGAAAGAGAGTGAAATTCCTTAAACATCCCACAGCCTCTTGAAGATAAGTATAAACGTCTCTATGCCAATAAACAAAACTCTATTAAACATGTTCATGACTCATGGCCTAATGCAACTTAGACTATGATACTAGGCTATCACGATCTAAAATCCACTAATGGCTGTGATGACACCTAACTTGCCGGCTAGGCAAACCAACAATCATAATCTCTAAATAAATCACTAGCATAACAATCCTGGATTTGGTGTCATTGAGTACGTGCGCTTCTAAGAGTAGCAAAATACAAGGTCTAAAACAAGTATACTATCTGAATCAAATAATAGTAAATAGATATGAAGAAGGTGACTTCAAGGGCCTGCGATCAAACCAACAACACTACCTTGTGTCTACAAAATTAGTAACTAAGCATCCTGTTGTGCTCCACTAGTACAAACACTTGGATCTGCACCAAAATATGTAGAAGTGTATTATAAGTACAACCAACCCAATGTACTCAGAAAGTATCAAGTCTAACCTCAAAGAAGTAGTAACGAGGCTCTAACCAAGATGATACTTACTTCTATAATCAGATAATCATTAATAAATGTAAATACAGAGACAGTGAATACCAGTAATATGAATCTCAATCCAAAGAAAATAAATACCATGATTCTCTGATTTAATGATCAAAGCAAAATCTATAGTCTGAGTTCACCTAAGATAAAGAATATACATAAATATCATGTAAGGAAATGTTTCTACGTGAGTGCATGATATATGTGCATGCTCAGATTCAACCTTTCCACATAATTAGTACCAATTCACACACACACACACAACAAAACGGGTGCCTGGCATAAATGCCTGTCACGACCCAAAATCCCAATATGTCGTGATGGCGCCTAACACACCGGTTAGGCAAGCCGAAACATAACAATAAAGAACCAGAACAATATAAATTATAGAAATAGCATAAGTCTGAAACCTCAATGTAACAAAGTACTGCCAATATAAGGTAAATCCCCCATAAACTAGTAAATACGGAGTCGTGAGCTCTACATTGGAGTACAAGTATGAAAAACTAAATAACACTGCTGTTTGAACTGAAACAACAATACATAAGAAAAGATAAGTAAAAATTGCAGCCAAGGATGCAGCTCTACCTTGCCTCTCGAAGCCGGGTCCAACAGATAAATCTACTGCTGATAACTGGTCCCCACACCTGGATCTGCACAATTGCAGAGTGTAGTATGAGTACAACCAACCCAATATACTCAATAATTATCGTAACTAACCTCGGCGAGGTAAAATAAGCACGAATTATAAATGATTATAGCTATAATCTGTACAATTTAATCATTTTAACAAGTACAGAACGATAATGAAATCAAGTCATAGAGCACAGGAAGTAGTATTTGTGTGTGTATGTGTACAGTTAGGCAAATACTCTATTCAGTCAATGTACAGCATATAGTGATGATATGTAGTTAAATTAGGTAATTAACCACGGAAATTGAAAGTACAGATGAAATGCAAAATCCAAACAAACACTGTCCAAATTTCCTCAACCTTTCCATATCCGTACCAAACCACTGATAAGTTTTACTCAATATCCGCGTGTACACTATCAAGAGAGAAGCATGAGAGGTTGACCCTAGAGATGGATCTATATCCATACGTAAGCATGTCCAATTGAACGTGCTACCAGCCCGGTGTGGACATAGGCTCAATATCATAATCCACTCGATATGGTCACATGTATAATAGTACTATCCGCTCGGCGTGGTCATAGGCTTACCAACATAATGCGCTCAGCGTGGTCACAAACATAGCAACATAATTCGCCCCGCATGGTCACAAGCATAAGAATATAATTCGTTCGGTGTGGTCACAAGCATCCAGTCCATATCATATCTCACAGAAGAAAATATACAAGAATGCATGTATAAGATGAATGAATAACAGATCTCATGCTCCTGCACTGGTATGAGTGATATGCTAAAGTGTAGGCATATGTATAGTGTGTTATCATAGCTCAAACCGGCTATTTCATCACATAGGTAATAATTATCAAGTTCATTCAGGAATTTATCCTCTATGTAACCTCAAACATGGCTCAAATAGTTTATAACAATGTTACGAATATGAGAAACATCATAGCTTAAAGCTTAACAGTCACTAGGCATATCATAGCCTAAGCATAACCCGAGCATGGATAGACACCCCGGTGTTAGCACATGGGTTCAAACCCCACATACGTGCGCACCTATAGCATGCAGCTATCACGATAATTCAGGCAACTAGTGCCTAAACCAAGTTTAGATTAAATATTTACCTCAAGCAAACCAAATCACTTCGTTAAAAAGCCCTTCCCGCGTGTATCAATTATCGGACGGCTCGAATTTAGCCAAAATAATGTAATACTATCAATAAAAGCCATAGGAAGTGATTCCAAAATATAAAACTAAGGTCTTTAACTCAAGTTAAAAAGTCAACCGAAAGGTCAACCCTGGGCTCACACATCGGAACCCGACAAAATTCTCAAATTCCGAACACCCATTTAATTACGAGTCCAACCATACCAAAATCATCCAATTCCAACCACAAATCTCCCCC
>MCJB01049630.1:166570-195099 GCA_002018475.1 Nicotiana obtusifolia
CCCCCCCCCCCCCCCCCCCCCTAAATTCTCAAATTTCACTTTCTAATAACATAGTCCAAAAATCCCAAAATTCTAACCAAGTTTCATGCAAAATAGGTGTAATAATCAATGGGTATTCAATATTTATGGACAAAAGTGATTAAAAGTCATTTACCTCTTCAATCTAGGTTGAACCCTCAATCCTGCTTTCCTACCCTGTCCTGGATTGTGATGTCAACCAAACTCATGCTTAGGAAGTAATTTAGTCCATGCTGAACTTGTTACTCTTTTGGTCCTGTCGTTCATGAGTACCTGTTATTTTGTATTTTTGATTCTCTTATGTGTTTGCAAACTTGCTCAATCCTGCACTCCTTTGTACCAGTTCAGACCTTAGGAATAAATCTTACAGCTGACCTTCTTTCACCACATATGGCAAAATAGTATTAGATTTGATGCTTGCTTCTCTTACTGTTGAAGTTTGATATTGTCTCTTGTACTGTGATAACTTTCTCTTGTTAAGTAATTGCTCGACCATGAACCTATACTGTTAATTTTCATGTTGAACTTACTACATTGAGACTGTTCTTTATTGCTCCCTTAGCTTTTCATGATCAAATCCCCGATTTGAAAATTGCCTTAAGCTGTTTTTGACCATGCTAGTGTTTGAAACTTCATTCAAAAGAATCTGTTATTCCAGGTTAATCAATCATGTCCCCTTTAAATGCAAGCATGAATCTGCCTTGTGAACTTATCTGTCTTTCATGTATTCTTGTCTATGTGTTTTGGTTGGAGTTGTTGTTAGCTTTAGGAGTTAAGTATGAAAATTGTTATCAATTTCCATAAGTATTTTGTCACCTGTAAGGCTGAATTGGGCATCCTTTGGTTAATTAAGTTATTCATTTGGGCCTGGTATGTTGGACCTGCTTTGGTGCTGGAGGTCTGAAATGCATTGTTCGCATTTGAAGTTTTAGCCAGATGTCCGTGTGAAGGTCAGAGCATATTGGAAGGCCCAGATGTGTTATTGGTTTATTCTATATTTGTATTTAGTCCAGAGCTTGGTTTAATATGGTCTGTAATAACCTGCAAAGATGAATAACGGGGAATTAGTGGAACTGGGGGAAACAGGTACATTCTAATGCTTGCATAAAAAGGTAGAAAACGTGCCTATAGGGTCTACGTGGTCTATTAGTTATTTTGTTCAACATGCCTTATATGCTATTCAGTTTCATGTGTAGAAAGCATGCCTATAGGAATCACGCACACACTTCATTTCATTTGTCAAATGTGCTACACTTGTTTCTATGTCTAATATCAACACTCTTAGATAACATTTTTATAGGATGCAACAATGCAATACTTTACTTACCTAGATACCATGACTATAGGATCTTAACTAATTAATCAACTACTTCGTGTTATTTTTGTACTGCTTCACTTAGATAGCATGCCTATAGGGATAAAGTGATACAAAATCGAGTCCATTTGTCAATTGTTAGAAATCCTGCCCATAGGATGTTGATTGACGCTGCTAATCATGTGTTCTCAAATGACTTCACTGCCTAATTATGCGACGCCTAAGACGCATGTCTATAAAAATCAACATTAGTAATTCAAAATTATGAGGTTGTTTTCACTACCTTATTACGCATCATGCCTATAGGACTTGTAATGCACTAATCTGCCCATATGTTAGTCCAGAAATGGCAGCACTACCTGTACAATGCTAGAATCATATGGAGATTATGCCTATAGGACTTAAGGACTCCAAGTCATAGTTTTGAAATGTTCTAATGCCGAAAACTAGAAATCAGTCTTCGTGCTTTCTTGTATATGTGTGGAGGTTATTTGAGCCTTTTTATTGCAATTTTATGCAGTCCTATCTGTTTTTGATTGTTTTCTAGTTTTATCATTTTGAGCACCTGAGTTGAGTTTAGAACTACCAAATAGTAGGTCCAAAGCCTCCTGGACCATAGGTATGGGACGGGTAGTGCACACACAGGGTACGACCTAGAATTGAATTAGAACGCCTTTAGGTAAACAACTTTGACATAGTAATCGGGTAGCAGGAGATGATAGTCTGTGCCCGCAGAATAATATGAGAAACCCCCACCTCAAGGGAGTTGCGAAGTGTTATTTATGTTGCACTGAGTGATCCTTTAGGCTAAAAAACTTAGGACCCCCCCCCCTTTCTTATGAACTTGTTATTTAAAGTTAGTCATATAACATAGATCAATGTAGTTGTTAAGATTTCGTGTCGATTCTCATGAGTTATAATAAAACTTTATGACTTTTAAATTTCCTTTAATTTATTTGCTCACCTAGTCTAATTACATAATTCACATATTTTAAATTTCGGCCGGGACCCACAGTTGTGGACTTCGAAAAGTGCCTAACACCTTCTCTTTGAGGTAATTTGAGACCTTACCCGATCTTTGGTGACACGGACTAATCAAACAGAGTTACTTGCAAATAGGTGCCCTAACGCACCTCAAAATCATTAGGTGGAAATTCTTCTCTTTTAGAACCTTCATTTAAAAGAGTTGTCACGTGTTGAAGCCCGCTTTTGCGAGAAAACGGGGCGCGATACTCACCTCCGCAATGCCCATGGTATGGAGAATACGATGGCACCAGTCTAGAAAACTCTGTGCATTTGCAAAACCTGCACCAGTATAAGTATGAGGATCATACTTCTTGAACCTCTCAAGTATCCTCTGCTCCTCCTCTGATGCCACTGACCTGAACTCAAGTTGAACCGCGATAACGGGCTGTACTGGCATAATACCCAAAACCTGATCAGTTTTGATTCGGGTCCCACTTATTCGTATGTGTCATCTTACTTTGCTTCATATTTGTATGTGATGACATCTTATGCGATAGTCTCAGTCCTACCAGGAAAAGCATAGCAACCGGCATGACCTCCCCCTCTAGGATGAGCTATACCCACTTGATCTCCACCCCTAGCTGGTTGTGCAGGAGGAGCAGCAACCATAGCCTGTGAACCATGTGGATCCTGTGGAGATGCACCCCTCATAAGTCTAAGATAGTCCCTCACCATATGCCTAGTATCGCCATACTCGAAACAACCTCTCTGTGGGCGTGGCTGCTAGAACTGAGTCTGATCCGGTTGGCTAGAATGACCTCTGAAGGCACCCCGTGCAGGAGGTACACTAGAAAATGGTTGTGCATAATGGGCGATCTGGGACCTCAGAATGTCTAGAGCAGTGTGAGTAGCCTGAAGTGCTGAAAGAACTGGTCGGCTAACATAACCTCTACCATGATGAGCTGAAACTGTAGCGCAGGAACCACAAAATCCTCCAAAATCTCGAGGCCTCTTAGTCTCTCTATCTTCCCTCTCCTGGCCACGCATACGCTCCAACTTACAAGCGATCTCCATAACTTGTTGAAATGGAGTATCAGTCTTTAACTCCTGAGCCATACTGAATCTAAGACCATAATTAAGCCCCTCGATAAATCTGCGGACTTGCTTTTTGACTGTAGAAACCAAAGCAGGTACATGGAGTGACAACTCACTAAATCTCATAGAATACTCTGACACCATCATAGTCCCAAAAGCAACTGCTCGAACTCTGTGTGTCAAGCATCCCGGAGGGTCTGTGGGACGAACTCCCTAAAAACATATCAGAAAACTAAGCCCAAGTGAGTGGTGCTGCATCAGCTAGACTACCCTTCTCATAAGCATACCACCACCTATGCGCTAACTCCGTCAGCTAAAATGTAGTAAAGGAGATTCTACTCACCTCCACAATGCCCATGGTGTGGAGAATACGGTGGCACCAGTCTAGAAAACTCTGTGCATCTGCAAAAACTGCACCACTGTAAGTAGGAGGATCATACTTCTTGAATCTCTCAAGTCTCATCTGCTCCTCCTCTGATGCCACTAGCCTGACCTCAAGTTGAACCGCAATAATGGGCTGTACTAGCATAATATCCAAAACTTGATCAGTTTAGACCAGCTACTTTGGAGTACGGGCAGTGGGACTCTAAGCTCCGCCCCTAGCCTGAGAAGTAGATGGTGCAACTGGAATATATCCCACCTGAGCTAAAGTATCGAACATGCTCAGAAAAATGTGCCAGAGTCTCCTGGAGTCTAGGGGTAGTAGCAGCCGTCTCAGGTGCCTACTCCCTAACCGAAGCTACTGGTGGCTCCTCAGTCGTTGCTCTGGCAGGTGATCTAGCTCTGGCACGTGCCCCTCATCAGCCTCTACCTCGACCCCTGTCTCGCACAGCTGTAGTAGGGGGTGCGAGTGTCTGCTCAACTGATCCAGTAGTGCGTGTCCTCACCATCTGTGAGAGAATAGAAAGACAAAGGCTTAGATTTCGAAATCAACAAATATGCACGATAAGGAATGAAACTAGTGAAATTTCCTAACTGTTCCATAGCCTCTCAAAGATAAGTACAGACATCTTCATACCGATTCACAAGACTCTACTAAACTTGCTTATGACTCGTAGCACCTATGAACCTTGAGCTCTGATACCAACTTGTCACGACCCCAAAAACCCACCTTAGGAATCGTGATGGCACCTAGTCTCTAAGATTAGGTAAGTCTAACACATAATGAGAATTAACAGAAATAACCAACTTAACTATTAAGCATTAAACTAAAAAATAAAGTAACATAGCTAAAACTGAATAATAGTTATACAACCCCAAAATCGGTAGTACAGAGTCATAAGCTCTACTGAGAGTAACTAGGAATATCAATTACATCACTATTTGAAATGAAAGTAAACAGTAATAAAGTAAAGCTCTAAAAAGTGACTCCGAGGCCTGCGAGCGTAATGGCATGTATACCTTGAAGTCTCTATAACAAATCTCAACAGCAACTAGATAATGACCAGCACGCTCAAAGGTACCTCGATCTACACAAAAGTGTACAAAAGTGTAGTATGAGTGTACCAAAATGGTACCAGTAAGTATCAATACTAACCTCGGTAGAGTAGTGACAAGGTAAGTCAAGACACTCACTAGACATGGAAAAATATGTGCAAAGTATTAATATAAAGCTAAAGTGGAAAGAATATCAATATAAATCTAACAATAGAAAGAATATTAATATAAAACTAACAATGAAAAGTAGAAGCAACAAATGGCAACATGAAGTAAACAGGTGGTAAAGCAGCAAAATAACCATAACACAGTTAAAATACAAGTGAAATAAATTAATGATAGCAAATGATAGTCCAGATAATCAAACTGATCTAACACAAGGTTTACAACAAGATTCAAACCGAGGTACCACACCTCATAATCACAAATCACAAGTCACAAATCACAAATCTTCCTTATAATGCCGCATAAGACTTACATTTATTTTTAAAATATTTTTCTCGAAATGGCTCCACGTGTTTTAGCCCCCTTATCTCGTCGTATGTTCTTCAAAATGAAGTAATTTCTCTTATAAGCATCATGCATATAAAACCCCCTTATCTCGCCCTTATACTGCCGCATGCGCGTTGCATCACAACACAATAATCAACTCTTATTACATGTGCCCATATGTCACAATATTTCCAAAATAAAAATACTAATATTACAACAACGCATAGCTCATGCCTCAACAACAATGTATCCAAGAGTCTCAACAACAACCCAATGAAAAGGAAGAATAAACTTAACAATGAATGATATTCCATGTAATAACAACTTCAATTAAATGCATACGAAGAAACTCAACAAATGGAAGATTTTCCATGTATTAACAACTTCAATTATATACGTATAAGAATAAACTCAACAATGAAAGATATAACATGTAATAACAACTTCAATGAAATGCAATAAATAACCTAAGAGTCTAAATCGGTCAATTTTCACATATAAGCTCGTGTACACACTCGTCACCTTATGTACACGTCTTCCACACAATTCAAATAGTGCAATTAAACAAAATCCTACCGGTAGTTCCCCCACACAAAGTTAGGCAAGATACTTACCTCAACTAGGCCAAATCAACACTCAAAAATAGCATTTTCTTTAAAATTTACCTCCGCATGGCTCAAATCTAACCAAAATGACTTAACATCATCACACAATACAAGAGTCAATTCCGATAGTTAAAGTTAAGATCTCTACACAATTCTTCAAAAATCAACAAGAGTCAACCCCGAGCCTGCCCGATCAAAACTCGGCTCCAAGGGTAGATCTCGACTACCCATAACCCCACGAGTCATATAAGTGTATTGTTTTTAAATCCGAGTCCAATTTAACTCTCAGAACTCAAATTCTCGATTTCAAAACATAGACAAAGCCCCCCAAAAATTCTCTTCAAATTCCATCGGTTAGAGTTAAATCTCATAAATAATCATGTAATATAATTGAAACATTAAATCGCTTACCCAATAGTTCTATGTGAAAATCCCTCCTCAAAATCGCATCCTACCGAGTCTAGAGTTCTAAAATGTGATAAATAAAGCTAAATCCCATAATTCCACTCTTTTTGTTCAACTGCAAAAGTTGCAAACGTGACCTGGGATTTGCAATTGCGAACACTCGCAAATGTGGCACCTAACAGGCCTAGGGATAGTCGCAAATGCGACATTGATTTCGCATTTGCAAAGTCTATCCCCTTCGCAAATGCGGCCAGTTGGTCGCAAATGTGAGCTACGCAGCCAAAGGCCAACCTTCGCAATTGCATTCATGGTGTCGCAATTACGATACCTGAAATTCACTTGCTTACTTTGAAAATGCAATGCTGGTGCTCGCAATTGCGCCAACTGCAGCACCAGCACACCAACAACCTGGAACAAGTTTAATCCAATCTGAAATACATCCGAAACTCACCCCGAGTCCTCGAGGCTCCACACCAAACATCCACACAAGTTAAAAATACCATATGAACTTGGCCCCCCAAATCAAAACACCAAAATAACATCCAGAACCACAAAATGGTCATCAAAATACATGAAATTTCACAATGAACTCAAGAATCATTAGAATCACAACCAAGCGTCCGATTTCTATCAAACTAACTCGGAATGATGCCAAATTTTGCAGACAAGTTTCAAATGAAAAAATAGACCTATTCCAAATTTTGAAACCAAAATCCAAGCCCGATAGCCATAAAGACCTACGGTCAAACTTAAGGAATTTATGAACCTTCAACTTGCCAACTTTCAAAAACAAGCTAAATTAACCTAGGAACCTCTTTTTCCATATTCAGGCATATGCCTAAGTCCAAAATTACTATTTGAACCTATTGGAACCATCAAAGTACCATTCCGGGGTCATTTTCACAAAAGTTAACCCTCGGTCAATATTTTCAATTTACGCTTTTAAACCAAGAACCAAAGGTGTGATAACCCGTAAATTGACCTACTTGATTATGCCGTGATGTGGTAAGTGTGTATGGGCCTAAGAATAAGAAGAATGGTTGAAATATGTTAAGAAAAAAAAAAGGGGCGGGAAAACAAAATGAACGAAAGGCGTAAGAGTCTTACAAATGAGCAAAAGCGACGGCAGTGTGAGGACAGCGAACCGCGAAATGGAAAAGCGGTTCGCGAAATCCCCCTGCTCATCGCGAACACGGACAGAAAACTAAGGCGAAGAAAAGCGACGGTAAAGCGATTCGCGAAATGAAAAAGCGAATCGCGAAATAGGCCTTCCGTGTCGCGAACAGAAACAGAAACTTCGGGCGAGGAATGCGACGAGAATGCGGTTCGCGAAATTGAAAAGCAAACCGCGAAAATGGCCTTCCCCATCGCGAATTTGACATTTTTCTGAAATTGAGTTTCTGACTCTTTGACCTATAAAAGGGACTTAAACTCGTTCCCTTTTCATTTTTACAAGACCCAAACATCAGAAAAACTCTCAAAGGACTTCTCTCAAAGAACCCATGAGCCCTAATTGATTTCTCTTCATCCAAACACAAGAAATCAAAGAAGAATGCATAAAATTGAAGAAGCAGGAAGGAACCCTAGCTGAAGCACTTCCTTTGCAAACCCAACTAAAGGGCGAACTTAAAGATTGAAGAATCAAGGAAGGGAAATAGGCTAATCAACATGCAAGGTAAGTTCTTACACCCATTCACTTAGGGATTCTTGGAAATCCATCACATGCATGTAAGAATCCATGAAAATGAGAAAGAAAGCTATGGGTCTAAATTAATCACCACCAATAGAGTGGGTCATGAACGATTTTGAGTTGCATGTGTCATAAACATGCTTAATAAGACTAAGAAGGAAGAAATTAGGGAAAAGCATCACATAAACTTCTGAGATTGGATAATAGTAGCTATGAAGCATTGTAGAGTAACGATTGAGTTGTTCCCAAATTGTAGATTAAAGAGTTGGAAGCGGATGCTATATAAATATATGCGTTCCAGGTATGTAAGACTATACCGTTCTTTCTTTTGCACGATTCTTGTCGAATACAATGTCTCAAAGAAGCCCCAAAAGAATACTCTATTCTTAGAAGCTAAGAGAGCTTGTATTGGTTCCCTCTTACGGAAGTTTCTATATGTTGCCATCTATTTGACACTATGTCACTTTATGAGTTTACTCGATATAAGCACTAAGTGTCGTGACACTATGAGAAAGGAGAGTAATAAGAGTAACAAGTAAGAACATAAGTCGTAAGTAAGCTTGCTATGAATTGAATGTATATGTATGTTTGTATATGATTGAATTGGCATGACCCCATGAAATAAAGAAGCGATTGAATGAGTCAACTCGTGATAGTTGTTTATATACCGAGCCGTCTTATAAGTCGGTCGGACAGGCACCTAATGTGAAACTATATATATATAAAGGATATATATACACCGGGCCGAGCAATAGCTGGACGGGTAGTTATAAACACCGAGCCATGATGAATTCGGCCGGGCAGTGATGACGCTAAAGATATATATAAACACCGAGCCCAGCAATAGCCGGACGGGTAGTTATAAACACCGAGCCATGATGAATTCGGCCGGGCAGTGATAGCTAAAGATATATATAAACACCGAGCCATGATGAATTCGGCCGGGCAGTGATGACGTATAAACACCGAGCCATGATGAATTCGGCCGGGCAGTGATAGCTAAAGATATATATAAACACCGAGCCATGATGAATTCGGCCGGGCAGTGATGACGTATAAACACCGAGCCATGATGAATTCGGCCGGGTAGTGATAGCTAAAGTTATATATAAACACCGAGCCATGATGAATTCGGCTGGGTAGTGATGACGTATAAACACCGAGCCATGATGAATTCGGCCGAGCAATGATGACGTATAAATACCGATTAGTCGGGAAGGTAATAACAATGATATTAGTAATAAAGCCCGCAGAGGCATATTTATTGATTATAGTCCTATATGGACGTATGCATTGTGACTGTTTAAAGTAATGATTATGTGATGTATGTGTTGCACTAACTTACTTAAAAGTGAGAAGCCCGCAGTGGCGCAGTAGTAAGCTAAAGTGATGAATACGTAATGCACCTGATGAAGTGAATATGTATGAAACCGACAGGCTTTGAAGAATGAATTATGTTTTAAATCTCTGAAATGATGGAAATAAGTTTTATAATGAATATGTAAGGTATGCTGCCCTCAGAGGTAAATTCCATTGTTATGAGCTGTATGCTTCTATTATGTTGCTTATGTTACTGTTTTCAGTTGTATTCCTGTCTTACATACTCATTATATTTTCCGTACTGACGTCCTTTGTTTGTGGACGCTGCATATCGTGCTGCAGGTCCAAATAGATTGACAGACGGAGTTCCTCCACCACAGTAGGCTATCAGTTCAGCATTCATAGCAAGGCTCATCTTCCGGACTTGCTATACTTGGGTATGCTTTTGTATAGATGTGTTGGGCATGTCGGGGCCCTGTTCCGACTTAAGTATTTTGTATTTCCATAGAGGCTCATTAGACAAGAAGTCAGTGTGTGTATAGACAAGAGTTGGGCTATGTGTAATTATGTCGCCTTGGTGGCATCGTATGTTTTCCGTTGTATGGTTTTGTATATTTATAGCCTAGTTGATGATGTTGTGGGTGAATGTGTGTTTATGGTATGGTATGTGGTTGTGACAGGTTAATGTTGTTATAGTTGACAGGCATAATGTTGTTATTGCCGTTCAGGCAAGTATGTACACCTTATGAATAATAAGGGTAGTCATGTACAGGGTTCGCCGGTACTCTGCAAGCAGGTTCGGTGCCCGGTCGCGGGCCCCCTAGGTTGGGTCGCTACAGAAGAGTCCAAATTATTCCAAAACTTTTTCGAAAAAAATCAACCATTCCCGCAAGTCATAAAATAAAAAATGTACATGTGTGAAGTGTCAAAAGGAATTAGAGATCAAATACACAAAACTTACCAATCGGGTCGTTATAATCCTTAAAGGGAAAGGCATGTTAGATTGTAGATCTTGTTCCAGAAGGAGGTAAGTGTCTTGGTTGACCTCGATTTGAGCGAATTAGGTTGTAACTGAGTCTATTTGCTATGTGATGTTTGTGTTGGGGGTGGCGTATATGCAAGGTGACGAGTGTATATGCGTTGGCTATGGGATAAGTATGCGGGTAGAGTTAAGTTTATCTGCACTATGTTACTTTATGTATTATGTTCTTCCATGCTCTAAATATTTTGTGAAACTCTCTTTAATTTCTCTTATCCATGATATTATCTATATTGATCTTATTGAGATATTAGGCATTATGATTATTGAATTATTGATTTGGCTATTATGCAAAAGTATTGGTAAATCCTCATATGGCGAGTTATATTTACTTACTTTTCTTGACGTTATTTATGCTTCCCGCCCTACTTGGTACTATGTTATATGTGATACTTGGTGAGAAAGAGGGAATAACATGAAGAGTGTTACCATGCTTGTTAGACAGAGTGATTAAGCACGAAGAGTGTTTCCGTGTCTTCCTTATATATAGCAATATTATTGCAATGAGGGTATTACCATGCTTAAGAAGGAGAAAAAATATGCACGAATAATGTTTCGTGCTTGCTGTCATCCTTCATTGGTGAGGTTGAGAGTAAAAGTACAAAGGGTGATGTCGTGCCGATTGTTGGTATTGTTTGTTCTTGTTTTTACTAGACCGATTGAGAACTTGGCTATGTTACGTCGTAATTACCTATGAAAGGTGTGTTCGGAGTTGTTGTAGAAGTATAAATTGTGGTTACTTAGTAGCACCTTCTTTTATTTTCTCGTTCTATATCTCTTTAATTATATACTTGTTAACTCTCACATGTTGTTATCTTGTTATTTTACTTGCTATTTCATTTATCACATCATTATTCCTCGTTACTTAACTGCACAGGTTTATATGTAGGTGTCTTGTCTTAGTCTCATAACTACCTCATCGAGTTTAGGCTCGACAATTACGTAGTACGCTGGTCTATTGTAATCATACTTGCACCTCTTGTGCAAATTCGGACATTGGTACCAACGGAGTCCCAAGAGGTGCTTAGCAAATACTAGATAGGCGACGCAAGGTAGAGCTGCATAGTGTTCGCAGGCCTTAGAGTCATCTTTCTATTTCTTCTGTACTGTTTCTTTTTGCCGGACGGTATAATTTCTTTCAAGATAATGTATTTAGTAAACTCTAGTAGCTTATGTACTCGTGACTCTACGTTTTGGGATGGTTGATCATCAGTGTTGATCTTTAGACTTATTATGTATGATTCTGAGTTATTTTTACTCTATATTATCATTTTGTTGTTAACCGTTAGTTTCATTCTTTTCGTATTTATCGTTATGTGTTGGCTTGCATAGTAAGCGGTATTAGGCGCCATCACGATCCTGTGGATTGGGATTTTATATCGTGACACTTTTTTTCTTCATATACATGTTATTAATTGAAATATGTAAGTGTTTGCTTATAAATTATTATTTCTCTATTATTGATTAATTTAAAAATAAACTCTGTCGTTTCATTTTATACGTTGATATTAATTGAATAGACAGTTTTTAAAATATAAATTAAATTTATATACACTATGTTAGTAATAAATAAATAAATAAATTATCAAAACAATAACAATAACAACAAACTCATTGCAATCCCACAAGTGGGTTTTGGGGAAGATAGTGTGTATGCAGACCTTATCTTCACCTTGAGGTAGAGGTCATTTCCGATAGATCCTCGGCTCACGAAAATTATCAAAACAACAATTGAAAAATTAGCTTAGTATAAAATATAAGATCAAAGTTTCACTTCAAATAAAGAAGAGAGAATGATTTTAATTTCAACATTCAAATTTTTTTTGAAAAAACACAAGTATGAAGATAATGGTCCTCTATAATAACATCTAATCATATTATAAAGATTGAATAACTGTGAGTATATCATAATTTTTATTAGTAACATTAAATTAATTACTCTGTCTTTGCATGCTTGATGTATCATTCCTTTTTGGAGGAGCCTGATATACATCTCTATGTGTTCAGTACCCTACTCTGTTCTGGAGTACCTCTACCCTCTAAGTAACTAGATAGGTACACGTGTTGGCAAAGGTTCATCCCATTGTTTAATATACAAAAATTATTATCTGTTTCAGTTAATATGTGTTTTTTCTAATTTCTTTCTTTGTTATCCTAAATACATTTACTTTAAAAACAGTCTTCTACTTATATGCAATCAAATCATGGCGTGATTTGTAAATAAATATGTCACGACCCAAAATCCCAACCATGATCGTGATGGCGCCTCTCATGAAGACAAGGCCAGTTAATTCAACTAAACTTCATTCAAACAGTTAAACAATACAAAAATAATATAAGTACGGTTTAATAACAGCAATCTACGACAAAATACAGTGAACCATCCCGACTACAGCCCAAACTAGGGTGTCACAAAGTCATGAGCAACTAATGAAAATCTTAATAATAGGATTACTAATACAATATCTTGGCACAATTGTTCGAAGATACTGGAAATAACAAGATAAAAGAGATACGGGGCTGCGAACGTCAACAACTACCTCGTAGTCTTTGAATCACCACCGTGACAATAGTAGTAGTCAGTACCTCGGGGTAGAACCGATAACGCCTGAATCTGCACATATGGTGCAGGGAGTAATATGAGTACTTCCAACTCAGTGAGTAATAAATATAAATAATGACTGAAAGTAAGAAAACACATAAGACTTAGAACAATCCACGATGGAACAGTAAAAACATGTAACGTCTCAAATAGATAACACGAAGTAAATGGAAACAACACCAACACAACCAAAAATGCAATGCAATGCAATGCAAATGTAATGCAAGTCATGACTATCGTGGCGGCGTGCCACCCGTTCCCTAGGTACCCGGCGCTTACTGTGGGGGGTTCAGTAGCGCAATATCTCGTGACGGCGTGCCACCCGATCCATGAAAATCAAATCTCGTGGCGGCGTGCCATCCGATCCATTAAAAATCAAATCCCGTGGCGGCGTGCCACCCGATCCATTAAAATCAAATCCCGTAGCGGCGTGCCACCCGATCCATTAAAATCAAATCCCGTGGCGGCGTGCCACTCGATCCATTGAAATCAAATCCCGTGGCGGCGTGCCACCCGATCCATTTACATCATATCCGTGGCGGCGTGCCACCCGATCCATTTCAAAATCATTTGAAAACATCATTTAATTTCCAAAACCGAGTTCAAATAATGATTCAAATCAGTGACAAATACCCCTGAAGGATTTACATAACCGGCACGAAGCCCCAAATATGATTTCAGTAAACAGTGATAAATACCCCTGAAGGGTTTACATAATCGGCACGAAGCCCAAATATGATTTTAGTAAACAGTGATAAATACCCCTGAAGGGTTCACATAACCGGCAAGAAGCCCAAAATATGGCAAGCAGCCCAAATCATGATGATATCAAACAGCTTTCAATCAAATATGTAGTAAAATCATAAATCGGGATGGACAAAGTCCCAATCCCCAATAGTAAATGACCCCATGCTCATCATCGAGCATGTGCCTCAATTCAATATAGCACTACGATGTGCAATTCGGGGTTTCAAACCCTCATAACATCATTTACAAACAGTACTCACCTCAAACCGGCTAAATCCTTAGCCCGCGACGCCTTTGCCCTTCAAATTGGCCTTCACGTGCGTCGAAAATATCCAAATTAATAACAAATACGTCACAATATGTTGAGGGAACAAAGCCCAAGCAAAAACAATCAAAAATACCAAGAAATCCCGAAATTAGCAAAACCCGAGCCCCGGGCCCACTTCTCGAAGTTCAAAAATTTTTACATCAACGGGTTCCTTATCTCCCCACGAGTTCGTACATATCAAAAGTTCTCAAATCCGGCCCCAAATGGTCCTCCAAATACCCAATTAAAATTTCATAATCCCAAGCCCTATTTCTTCCATTTTTAGCAAGACTTCAATGATTTTCTAGGTGAATTTCACAATATAAACGAGTTTTAGGTCCAAAATTCTTACCTCCAATCGATTCTCCTTGAATCCCTCGTTAATTTCTTTCAAGAACCTCCAAAAATGAGCAACTATGGGTGAAACTATACCCAAAATCGGACGAACAGAGCTCGAACACGCCGACTCAACTTTGGAGCTGTTGTTTTCTGTATGAAAGGGGACTGCTTCGCTGGATTTTTGGTTCGTTTTGCTGTGTTTTTTAAGCTTGGTTTCCAGTTGGTTTCATTGTTGGAGTTTGATGATGGAACTGGTTTTGCTATGGCTGTTTGGTGGTGGATTTTCAGCTGTTTTGGGTGGTAATTTGGGGTTGTTCGGCTGCTTTTTGGCAGCATTTTAGGGGTCATCTAGGGACTATTTTGATGGCATTTTTTTAGCATAAAACATGGTTGATGAGGGTTTATTTGAGGTGGTGTTTTGGTGTTGATTTTGGGTGGAAAAGGGGCAGCGCGTTGGACTGTTTTGTAGCTGATTTTCACTGCTCTTCCTAGCTGTTTTCATAGCTTATTTTGCTGGGTTTTAGCTCCTTTTATGGGCAGATTTTTTTTTTGGGGGGGTTGTTTTAGGTCAGTTTTGGATTGTATTAGAGCTGGATTTTGGGACTGTTTGCAGCTAGTCTTTTGCTGCGTTTTTGGAAGCTTTTCAGGTGGATTTGGTGTCAATTTTCATGGTCAAGGAAATAACAGTTGTACCAGCCAACTTTAATCTATCATAACTTTCTGTATATATGTCCAAATGATGAATGATTTATCATTATGGAAACTAGATTCAAAGGGCTACAACTTTCATGTTTTGAGAATTTCTAAATTCTTTATAGATTGTGAGATATAAGCTCCCAAAATCAGCTCCGTGCAGCAGAATTTCTGCAATGCACCAGCAGTAACAAATGGATAGAAATGGTCTGAAACTACTCCGAAACGCACCCAAGTCATTCGGGACCCCGTCCGGATATACCAACAAGTCCTAAAACATATTACGGACTTAGTCGAGGCCTTAAATCACATCCAACAATGCTAAAAATACGAATCATATCCCAATTCAAGCCTAATGAAACTAATAAATTTCAACTTCTACATTCGATGCCGAAACCTACAAATCGAGTCCGATTGACCTCAAATTTTGCACACAAGTCATAAATGACATAATGGACCTATGAAGATTTTCAGAACTGGATTCCGACCCCGATATCAAAAAGTCAACTCCTCGGTCAAACTTTCCAAAAATCTTCTATTTTCCAACATTCGCCANACGTTTCTTCTTTTGCTTTATGTCTCTTTCTTTACTTTATGTCTCTTTCTTTCTTTTTTCCCTTGCAGTATCCTTTCTTTTCTTTGTCTTCTTTCATTTCATTCTTTGAATTTTTCTTCTCTTTTTTTTTTTTTTGCAGTAGTTTGCAGTCTCTTTCCTTCTTTTCTTTTCAATCTTCTTCTTTTGTCTTCCCCATTTATTGCTTCTCTTTTTCTTTGTCTTCGTTTCTTCAATAATTGTGGTAGTTGTAGAGTCTTCCAAGAAATCACTCCATGTTGAATTCTGGAATAACATTATCTTCTCCATTGCATTTTGAACATATGTGATCGGGGTATTTAGGACTTATAATTTTACAATATCTCAATAATAAGTCCTCTGAAATAAAACTTTTCTTAATAGCTCTCGTAATAGGTATCTGTTCTGGTTGTAGTAGACTAATAACCCATTGTCTTATTGTCACGACCCAAAATCCCAACCATGATCGTGATGGCGCCTCTCATGAAGACAAGGCCAGCCAATTCAACTAAACCTCATTCAAACAGTTAAACAATACAAAAGTAATATAAGTACGGTTTAATAACAGCAATTTGCGACAAAATACAATGAACCATCCCGACTACAGCCCAAACCGGAGTGTCACAAAGTCATGAGCAACTAATGAAAATCCTAATAATAGGATTACTAATACAATATCTTGGCACAATTGTTCGAAGATACTGGAAATAACAAGATAAAAGAGATACGGGGCTGCGAACGTCAACAGCTACCTCGTAGTCTTTGAATCACCACCGTGACAATAGTAGTAGTCAGTACCTCGGGGTGGAACCGATAACACCTGAATCTGCGCATATGGTGCAGGGAGTAATGTGAGTACTTCCAACTCACTGATTTATAAATATAAATAATGACTGAAAGTAAGAAAACACATAAGACTTAGAACAATCCACGATGGAACAGTAAAAACATGTAACGTCTCAAATAGATAACACGAAGTAAATGGAAACAACACCAACACAACCAAAAATGCAATGCAATGCAATGCAATGTAATGCAAGTCATGACTATCGTGGCGACGTGCCACCCGTTCCCTGGGTACCCGGCGCTTACTGTGGGAAGTTCAGTAGCGCAATATCTCGTGACGGCGTGTCACCCGATCCATGCACATTACATCTCGTGGCGGCGTGCCACCCGATCCATTAAAATCAAATCTTGTGGCGGCGTGCCACCCGATCCATTTACATCATATCCGTGGTGGCGTGCCACCCGATTCATTTCAAAATCATTTGAAAACATCATTTAATTTCCAAAACTGAGTTCAAATAATGATTCAAATCAGTGATAAATACCCCTGAAGGATTTACATAACCGGCACGAACCCCAAATATGATTTCAGTAAACAGTGATAAATACCCCTGAAGGGTTCACATAACCGGCAAGAAGCCCAAAATATGGCAAGCAGCCCAAATCATGATGATATCAAACAGGTTTCAATCAAATATGTAGTAAAATCATAAATCGGGATGGACAAAGTCCCAATCCCCAGTAGTAAACGACCCCATGCTCATCATCGAGCATGCGCCTCAATTCAATATAGCACTACGATGTGCAATCCGGGATTTCAAACCCTCAGAACATCATTTACAAACATTACTCACCTCAAACCGGCTAAATCCTTAGCCCGCGACGCCTTTGCCCTTCACGTGCGTCGAATCTATCCAAATTCATAACAAATACGTCACAATATGTTGAGGGAACAAAGCCCAAGCAAAAACAATAAAAAATACCAAGAAATCCCGAAATTAGCAAAACCCGAGCCCCGGGCCCACTTCTTGAAGTTCAAAAATTTTCACAACAACGGGTTCCTTATCTCCCCACGAGTTCGTACATATCAAAAGTTCTCAAATCCGGCCCCAAATGGTCCTCCAAATACATTAAAATTTCATAATCCCAAGCCCTATTTCTTCCATTTTTAGCAAGACTTCAATGATTTTCTAGGTGGATTTCACAATATAAACGAGTTTTAGGTCCAAAATTCTTACCTCCAATCGATTCTCCTTGAATCGACGTTAATTTCTTTCAAGAACCTCCAAAAATGAGCAACTATGGGTGAAACTATACCCAAAATCGGACGAACAGAGCTCGAACACGCCGACTCAACTTTGGAGCTGTAGTTTTCTGTATCAAAGGGGACTGCTTTGCTGGATTTTTGGTTAATTTTGCTGTGTTTTTTAAGCTTGGTTTCCAGTTGGTTTCATTGTTGGAGTTTGATGATGGAATTGGTTTTGCTATGGCTGTTTGGTGGTGGATTTTCAGCTGTTTTGGGTGGTAATTTGGGGTTGTTCGGCTGCTTTTTGGCAGCATTTTAGGGGTCATCTAGGGACTATTTTGATGGCATTTTTTTAGCATAAAACATGGTTGATGAGGGTTTATTTGAGGTGGTGTTTTGGTTTTGATTTTGGGTGGAAAAGGGGCAGCACGTTGGACTGTTTTGCAGCTGATTTTCACTGCTCTTCCTAGCTGTTTTCACAGCTTATTTTGCTGGGTTTTAGCTCCTTTTATGGGCAGATTTTTTTTTTTTTGGGTTGTTTTAGGTCAGTTTTGGATTGTATTAGAGCTGGATTTTGGGACTGTTTGCAGCTGGTCTTTTGCTGCGTTTTTTGGAAGCTTTTCAGGTGGATTTGGTGTCAATTTTCATGGTCAAGGAAATAAAAGTTGTACCAGCCAACTTTAATCTATCATAACTTTCTGTATATATGTCCAAATGATGACTAATTTATCATTCTGGAAACTAGATTCAAAGGGTTACAACTTTCATGTTTTGAGAATTTCCAAATTCTTTATAAATTGTGAGATATAAGCTCCCAAAATCAGCTCCGTGCAGCAGAATTTCTGCAATGCACCAGCAGTAACAAATGGACAGAAATGGTCCGAAACTACTCCGAAACGCACCCAAGTCATTCGGGACCCCGTCCGGATATACCAACAAGTCCTAAAACATATTACGGACTTAGTCGAGGCCTTAAATCACATCCAACAATGCTAAAAACACGAATCATATCCCAATTCAAGCCTAATGAAACTAATAAATTTCAACTTCTACATTCGATGCCGAAACTTATCAAATCGAGTCCGATTGACCTCAAATTTTACACACAAGTCATAAATGACATAACGGACCTATGAAGATTTTCAGAACTGGATTCCGACCCCGATATCAAAAAGTCAACTCCTCGGTCAAACTTTCCAAAAATATTCTATTTTCCAACATTCGCCAAAATGCGTTGAATTGTCCTACGGACTTCCAATTTCAAATCCGGACATACGCCGAAGTCCGAAATCACCATACGAAGCTATAGCAACTCTCAGAATTCCATTCCGACCCTCGGATCAAAATCTCGCCTAACAACCGGAAATCGCCAAAATACTAACTCCACCAATTCAAGCCTAATTCTACACGGGACCTCCAAAACCAATTCCGATCACACTCCTAAGTCATAAATCATCTCCCAAAACTAATCGAACCGTTAGAATTCACATCCGATCCCTCTAACTCATAAGTCAACATCCGGTTGACTTTTTACAACTTAAACCTTCTTGAAAGAGACTAAGTGTCTCATTTCTTACAAAATCTACTCCGAACGCAAACCATTCAACGTGATTACATAAAATACGGATAGCGAAGCATAATAAAGCAGAAATGGGGAGAACGGAGCGGTAACTCGCGAGATGACTAGTCGGGTCGTCACAAAATATCCGTGAAGAGAAGGAGGAGGCGTTGAGGAGGAAGAAGAAGAAACAAAAAAGAAAACAATGCACTGTGAAGATGTTACCCATATATTGCATTATTAGTTAAATTTTGAAACTTATTGCTTTATTTGTTTTTGTCCAGCTAAAAGAATTTGAAAATACATATAACTCTTAGACATAGCAATCAATATGAATTCATCCAACAACAACATACCCAGTATTATCCCACACCGTGAAGGGTAGTGTGTACGCACACCTTAACCCTACCTAGAGTTAGCAGCTATTGTTCATGCCTTGAAGATTTGGTGGCACTATTTGTACGATGTCCCTTTTGAGGTCTATACCGACCACCAGAGTCTACAACATTTGTTCAAACAAAAGGATCTTAACTTGCGTCAGCGGAGATGGTTAGAGTTGCTTAAGGACTATGTATCACCATTCTATATCATCACAGAAAGGCCAATGTGGTGGCCAATGTCTTGAGCCGAAAGGTGGAGAGCTTGGGCAGTTTAGCACATCTACCAGCAACGGAAAGGCCATTAGCATTGGATGCTCAGGCATTGGCCAATCAATTTGTTAGATTGGATGTTTCAGAGTCGAGTCTAGTTTTTGCCTGCGTGGTTTCTCGGTCTTCTCTATATGATCGTATCAGAGAGCGTCAATATGGCGACCCCTATTTGCTTGTCCTCAAGGACACAATTCAGCACGAAGATGCCAAGGAGGTTACTATTGGGGATGACAGTGTATTGCGGATGCAGGGCCTGCTATGCGTGACCAATATAGATGGTTTACGTGAGTTGATTCTTCAAGAGGCCCTTAGTTCGCGGTACTCCATTCATCCAGGTGCCGCTAAGATATAATCAGGACTTGAGGCCGCATTATTGGTGGAGGAAGATGAAGAAATTCATGGTGGAGTATGTAGCTCGGTGCCTAAATTGTCAGCAGGTGAAGTATGAGCATCAGCAGCCAGGTGGGTTACTTCCGATGCTTGGGATTCCCGAGTTGAAATGGGAGCGAGTCACGAATTCAGAAGAAGTTTGATGCAGTGTGGGTGATTGTGGATAGGTTGACCTAGGTACATCGGACCTTTTGAGATTCTTGAGAGGATTGGTGAGGTGGCCTACAAGCTTGTACTACTACCTAGTCTAGCTGCAGTTCATCCAGTATTCCATGTTTCTATGCTCCGGAAGTATCACGGTGATCCGTCTCATGTGTTGGATTTCAACTCAGTCCAGTTGGACAAAGATTTGTCTTATGTTGAGGAGCCGGTGGCCATTTTGGATTAGACGGGTCCGAAAGTTGAGGTCGAAGAGCATTGCTTCAGTGAAGGTTCAGTGGAGGGGTCAACCACTTATCCTCATGATATATGTAACATTTATCCACATCTTTTCACCACTTCAGGTATGTCTCTATACTCGTTCGAGGACGAACGTTTGATTTAAGAGGGGGGATGTAATGATCGGCCGGTCATTTTGATTATTTTAGCCCCGATCCCCTATTATTGCCTCCTCTATATTTTATTATGGTTATGTGACTTGTCAGGGTGTTTGGTTATGGTTTCGAGTGAGTTCTTGAGTTAAATGGGACACATAGTTCCTAAGTTGGAGGCTTAAGTTGAAGAGTTGACTATAGGTTGAATTTTATGTAAACGACTCCGAAATAGAGTTTTGATAGTTCAAATAGCTCCGTATGGTAATTTTAGACTTAGGAGCGTGACCGGATGTTGATTTGGAGGACTGTAGGTCGTTTCAGCTTGAATTGGCGAAAGTTAGGAAGTTGAAGGTTTGAAAGATTAAGAAGTTTGATCGGGAGTTGACATTATTGATATAGGGGTCGAATTTTGATTCTGGAAGTTGGGATAGGTCCGTCATGTCATTTATGACTTGTGTGCAAATTTTGAAGTCAATCATAGTTGTTTTGGTATGAATCGGCATTAGTTTTGGAATTCGAAAGTTCATAGTTTCAATAGGCTTGAATTGGGTTGCGATTCGTTGAATCGATGTTATTTGATGTGATTTTTGGCCTTGAATAGGTTTGTTATGTGTTTTGAAACTTGTTGATATATTCAGACGGGGTCTGACGGCCCCCCGGTGTGATTCGGATTTAATCTGGAATAATTTTGGACTTTATGCATTGCTGAATCTCTGTTGTGTCTGGTGCAATCGCATATGCGCATTTTGGGTCGCAGGTGCGGCACCGCACAAGCAGCCTTTGAACTGCAGAAGCGAATTTGGACTGCCCGGCTGAGACTGCATGTGCGGTCAGTGTTCCACAGAAACGGAATCGCTGGTGTGAGTGAGGAAGCACAGAAGCGGAGAGGCTGGCCAGGCTTGGGGTCGCAGAAGTGGAGGATCCTCCATAGGTACGTGAGCACAGGTGCACTACTTGGGTCCGCAAGAAGCGGAAAGTCATGGCTTAAGCTGGAACCACACCTGTGATGGATTTTCCGCAGGTGTGACTTCACAGATGCGACCCTATGCCCGCAGATGCGAATTTTCTGGGTAGAAATAGAGGGCTTCGAGGGTTTATTCTAATTTTTCATTTTTGGACCTAGATAGCTCGGTTTGTGGCAATTTTTCGAGGGTTCTTCAAGAAAATCACTGGGGTAAGTGATTCTAACTCAGTTTTGGTTATATTACACGAGTCCATTGTTATTTTCATCATTTAATTAGTGATTTGAGTTGAAATTTTGGGGAAAATTATGAAAACTTCTTAGACTAAATTTTGGGGATTTGAAAGGCGATTTGAGGTTGGATTTGAGTAATTCTTGTATGGCTGGATTCATTACTGAATGGGTGTTTGGATTTTGTAATTTTAGTCGGGTTCCGAGACGCGGGCCCAGGGTTAGCTTTTTTATTTGACTTTTTAATTCTCTTTAAAGATTGCAACTTTATTGTTCGAAATAGCTTCCTATAGTTTATATTTATGGCATGAAGTTGTTTTTACTAGATTCGAGGCGTTCGAAGTTGGATAATCGAGGGAGGCTTACTAGTGGATTGAGTTCGCATGTTTTGAGGTAAGTGTCTTGCGTAACTTTGTGTGGGAGAATTACCCCTTAGGATTGGTGTTCTTTTGTGTTAATTGTGATATGTGGAAGCCGGGTACACAAGATGACGAGTGTGTACACGGGCTAAATGTGGTAATTGACCGTTCTAGCTATGTAGATCTTTTTCATGCCTTTAATTGAGTTATCATAACATGCTATATTCATCATCTTTAGTCTATCTTTACATGCTTATCTTGTCTTATCTCTTACTTGTTAATTGCCTTTACGTATTTAGTTGAAGTTATTGTTTCCTCTATTCCTTATTTATTATTTAATCATTGAGTTCCTTACTTGAACTTGTTATTCTTGGAATATCCTGTTGTTGAATTAGTATTGAGTTATAAAGGTCGTGATTCACATTGAGGAAAAGTTGTAAGGTTGTGAAATATCATTCTTGTTGAGTTATTCACTTTCGGTTGTTATTGTGAGACTTTTGTGCATATTATGGTTGAGCCATGGGCTATTTATTGTGGAAACACCATTATTGTTGACTTCTTTGGCAAGTTGTGTTATTGGGCACTTGAAGTGCGATTTCTGATACGTCGTGATATTGATATGTATGCGGTGGTATAAAGTTTGGGGTTAAAACGCATGGGGTGAGATAAGGCGGGCTTGATACGCGTGTTGCTAGTAGGGGAACTACTTGAAGCCACGCGGTGTGAAAATGAGGGCTAGAATGCGGGAAGCTATTTCGGGAAAAATGATTTTCAAAACTAAATGCAACGCTTCCGCGGTGATATAAAGAAAGATTGTGAATTATATTGTGATTTGAGACTACGAGGCGGTACCTCGGTAGTGATTATTGCTGATACTTTTCTATTACTTCACTTGTGTTTTGGTTGCTTGTTTCCTTGGAATATCATTCCTTATTTTCTTCCGTGACGCATTATTTGCCTTAGTTCGGTGTAGCCAATCTTGGTATATTTCTTTATTATTTTATTTCCATTGTTATCATTATTACATTGTTATATACCTGTTCAGTTTCTTATTTATTACAGTAGGGCCTTGACCTGACCTTGTCACTACCGAGGTTAGGTTTGGCACTTATTGGGTACCATTGTGGTGTACTCATGCTACGCTTCTGCATATCTTTTTGTGCAGATCCAGGTACTTCTTACCAGTCCAGGCTCTAGTGATACGAGCTCAGCTTCGGAGACTTCAAGGTATACCTACTGGCGTATGCAGGCCTCGGAGTCCCCCTCGATCTAGTCTACTATATTTTTCTTTCCCTTTTTAGACACTGTTGTATAGGGATGGCCAGTATTTACTCGTATAGCTTGTGATTTGTTATCACCAAATTTTAGGAAGTTGTTTATATTCAATTGCAAAGTTTTCTTTATAATAGTTCCTGAGTATTTGAGAGTTTTATCGTTATTTCAGTTATATTGCATGTATGTTAGGCTTACCTAGTCTTAGAGAATAGGTGCCATAACGACATCCTACGAAGGAAAATTGAGGTCGTGACAGTAGCTTATTACAAAAATTAGTCCATTCATAAAATATTACTAATATTAGCCAATTAGTTATTTGTTGCCAAACAAAGTTAATTTTTTGCTTTCTTTTAATTTGGTGTTATTAGAATAGATTGGGTACATCTTAAGCAGCTTGAATCTCAGCTTTGGATGTTTTGGTAGAGTTTTGAGGTGGTTTGAATTGAAAATTCAAAGTAGAAGATGAACATAAAAAAATGATATGTGTATCACACTGTGTATCATTTGTGTATCACATATGTATCATGTTTGTATCACATGTGTATCACATGTATATCCATGTATACTTGTATGTGAAAATACATGTGTGATACATGTTTGATACTTGTGTCGTAAAAGAATTTTTTGAACTCGAATTTATCTAAGAATTTTGATACCAAATCATTCCAAATAACCTCCTATATTCCTCAAATTTTGTATATCATTATGTTTTCAATGAATTTCAATCATACCCATTGAAAAATGTCCTTTTTTGCTTAGATTTTTGGAATCTTGTATGTATGTGTGTATGTATGTATATATATATATATATATATATATATATATATATATATATATATATAATTTTTATATTTGTTTTTTTAATTTTTTTTTATATTTTATCACCTTATTTGCTACCTCATCCATGCAATTTTTTTTTCGTCTTACATTAGGCTAATCACGCTTAAAAATGAAAGAAGATCTTTGCGTGTGATTCTTGAAGAGAAAGAACCTTATTTATTTGGGTTTTCAATTTTTATATGTGCATGAGTAATTTTGGTAAGTCTGTGATTAATAACCAAAGATCGGTAAGTGGGGACTTATTTGGAACATTTGGATCTTCATAACCAACAATGTCAGGCACTAGATGAGATCAGAAATAAAAAAGAAAAAAAAAAAAGAGCAACTGAAAGTAATCCGAAGTCTTTCTAGTATTACATTAGTATGACTTACTTCCTTTTTTGAATTTTTCATTTAATTAAAATAAGACTCATAATCGACCTTAGTTTATCCCATATATATTAACTATATTACTTGTAAATACTTGATGCGTATAAATTTTTACTGACGATGATAACTAATCATGTTTGTAAAGATTTGTTATTGAGTAGATCAAAAGAACACATTTGAATTTATTTTGAATGACTTTTTTGAGAATTGTGAGGATTACTATCAATATTTTTACTAATAAATAAAGGACCATATATGCAAAAGTCAGGCCTCGTTAGCAAATCAAGAGTAAAAAGCTTAAATTATAATTTGGATTACATAACTATATTCTTTCTTATTCATCCGACAATAAATAACTATCTAATCACAAAAGATTACCTTTTTATCCAAGTCAATAGTACCCAAATTCCTTTGAAATAATTTTGTAGAAACTTTCTTTTCTCCTCTCTCTCTCTCATTTCTTCCAGCTCTATGATTTACAAAAACATGAAAAAACTTGCTTGAAATATCCTCAAAAGTCATGAGATACAAATGCAACACACATGCAATATATGAGTTCATAAACTATTTATAAAAAAGTAGGATGTATCAACAATATCTAATGTCTATGTGGCATAAGGAACTAATTGGTACTTAATTAGTTTAATATCTTCATTTATCTATGCCTAACTATACATGATTGGATACATTAATTACACGAGGTATTTAAACACATTAATTTCACATATCACTTATAGGAATTACCACATATCCCACATATTTAAGCCATGTATAGCATTTTTTAGTAAGGAACCAAAAATCTTTCTGCTTCAGTTGGACTCGTATCGCAAATCATCGGCATATTGTCTCCAACGACATTCTTTAAAAGAATTTCATAAATTTTTAGTATTCTAGTTCGCTTACCTAATAAAAATCAAATTACAGTGTGATTGTTTTCATCAAGTTTACTTCTTTAATTAATACTTTAAAACTTGTTACTTGTTTCATCTATAACACATAATTCTAATTAATATACAAATTTATTTAAAATGTCAAAAGATGTCATATATTGAGACACTTCTTGTGTCTTTTTTTTTTCTTCTCCATAATCATATTAGTGGTTGAAGGGAAAGTGAAATAGCTTTTATAGTTGCAGTATATAAGTATAAATTTGTTATTCTTTTCATCATTGATTAATATTAAAATAGAGACTCCCTCTTTTGAACCAAATTTTAAGTCTATAAAATATTAGTTAAACTTATATGCATTATATTAACGATAAAGAAATAAAAAAAAATTTAAAAATTGAAAAGTAAACTTAGTAAGAAAAAATATCAAAACAAAGTTTCACTTTCAAAGATTTTAACTTTAAAATTTAATTTTCGATACAAAAGTGTCAAAAGGATCATTTCTTTAGAGTAATATTTACTAATATATAGAGTAATAAATAACTAGTGAATATGCTATTGGATAACTAGTAAGGATTTTTGTATTGACGCTGTAATTGTTATGAAAATAAAAAATAAAAACTAAATAAAGAGAAAATAATAAAAAAGGAAAGGCTCAATTTTCATTCAATATATCCTTCTCGAAAGTGCATTACATCATGTATAAGGAAAAAATGAAAAAATGTACAAAAAGCTAACTAGAGGTGTCAAAGTAAGATTACTATTATTTTCAGGATTAAAGTGTAACTCCAGAACCCCTGAGGAAGCTTCATTTGCAGCATAGACCAAAAGTACACATTTGAATTACTTTCAAATAGGATTTCTTGAAAATTGTAAGGACTACTATCATTATTTACTAATAAACAAAGGACCACATGTGCAAAAGTCCCAGAAGGAACATACTAAAATATCGCAGCCGTCTGAGCAAACCCGGATTAAAAGCATAAAATATAATTTAGACTGAGGGTGTGTTTGGTACGAAAAAGAATATTTTTCAACTTTTTTATATTTGGTTAGCTTAAATGTTTTGGAGAATATTTTTCTTATCAACTCATTTTCCTCTAATTGGAAGAAAATATTTTCCCTATCAAGAGAAGGGAAAATATTTTTCAAAATTCTTTTCAATCTTTCCCGCCCTATTCCCCATCCCCACCAACCCACCTCCACACCCCCAGCCCATCTNACCCCAATCCACGCCCCCACCTCCTCCCTCGCCGCCACCCCACCCTAAATAAAATTATTGTTAATAGTACTTTCTTTTCATGTTATAGATAGATTTTTTTTTTTCATTTCAACAAACGAGAATTTTCTCTTCATGATATAGTATTTTTTAACAAAAAAAATACTTTCTTTTCATGATGTAGAAAAATATTTTCTTTTATTTCAATAAAATACGTATTTTTTTTATGATGTAGAAAAAGTATTGTTTTCATTTCAACAAAATGAGTATTTTCTTTTTTATAACGTAGAAAAAGTATTTTTTTCATTTCCAACAAAATACATATTTTTTTTCATGATACAGAAAAATTATTTTTTTTATTTCAATAAAATGATTACTTTATTTTCATGTTAAAGAAAGAGTACTTTCTTTTTCAACCAAAAAAAAAGTTTTTTTTAATAGTTATGGAGCATAAATTTTTATGTTATTTTGCGTAAAAAAGTAAAGTAGCACATTAGTTCATTTGGATTTGTGTGAATTTTTAGAAGAATAATTAAATTGTTGAAGAAAATAGAATCCTGAAAGAAATTTTCTTAAAAACATATTTTCTTAAAAAAGTATCTACTCTCTAACAAAACACTAAAAGAAATTTTTTGAAAAATATTTTCTATCACCAACCAAACAAGAAAATTTTTTATCACTTATTTTTCACGAAAACATTTTCTAGAAAAATATTTTTCATAAAAAATATTTTCGTTCGTACCAAACACGCCCTAAATAACTATCCTTTTTACTATTTTCTCATCAGACAACAAATAACTATCTAATCACAAAAGATTCCCCATATTATCCAACTCCATTAGTACCCAAACCCTCTTAAGACAGTTCCGTACAGATTTTCTCCTCCATTTCTCTCTCTCTCTCTCTCGTTTCTTCCAGCTCCCCGATTTCAAACTCGCTGCAGATTCAGCTATATTCACTTCGAATTTTACCCACTCATTTCAATTTTGCAATTGTTTCGAATTTTGAAGGCAGAGGGTTTATTGGATTTGCGGTGTAGAATATTGATGGCTGCTAGCGCGAACCCCTCGGCGGGTAATAATAACAATAATAGTGGTGGTCAAGAAGGCACCAGCAATGCGAATGGCGCCACCAGTAATGGTCTCTCCGTTCCAGAAAATTCTGTGGTTGGCCCCACACAGGCGGCTCTACGACACAATCCAGGTCTTGCCGTCGATTGGACTCCCGACGAACAGTCTCTTCTCGAAGAATTGCTCGCCAAGTCCGTATAAGTCCTTCCTCTTTTTTATTAGTTTTGTTCCTTCACTCTATATAAATCTTTCTCTTACTTTTGTAGTCTTCTTTGGAGTTTTAGTATATTTAAGTTTGCTAATGTTCGGTGTCATTTGGTTTGTGAAAATAACACCCCATGTATCCTTCAATCTTGTTGTGAAAAAGTGAAGTAACTTTAGAATCTTGTTTTTAGTTCTAAATTTAACAAACTAAATCTAATTCTAGCTAATCCAATTCTTGATGAAGCTCATGTTCATCTGTAATTTGAAGATATAGAGATGTCAGTTTAATACATCTGCATCTCTGGGGGGG
>MCJB01049630.1:195123-219428 GCA_002018475.1 Nicotiana obtusifolia
GGGGTTAATTAGATCCCTGTTGCGCCAAAAGTGCTCTCAACTGGCAATGGTACATGGCACTCGCAACAGTCTTGGACTTCTGTTTCTTTTTGTTTGGGAGGATGGGGGATGGGCGAGGAATGCGGAACCATACAAGTTTTAGGGTACCTTTGTTAAACTTTATATAGTGGATGTATCTTTGTGAATAATTTAGACAAGATGTTAACTGCTTAAAGGTAATCTAATGATTAGTTTAATCTTCACCCTGGCGGATTGTGTTCTGCATGTTGTAATTCACTTCACTATCTTAAAAGTACATTAATAACATCTGTTTTGTGCTTCATTGGCTCCTTGAGCTTTGCATAGGAGTCATTAGCACTTCTCTGATGATGCATCTTCTGGATGCCAATAGTAATATAAAAGTTTATTTACTTCATAAATAAATGTTGCTATAATGACAATGAGCACTTCTTGCAACCAACTTGGAAATTTACCTGACAGAGCTTGCTATATTATGTGTAAAGGAGGGAAGAGAATAACCTGATGGCTATAGAAATCCTTGTATCAGTTAATAACTATGTTACGAATGAAACTGGCCAAGAGGCCACAGTGGGGGACACATTGCAAAAGTTAGCAAATTTCGAGTGGGACCTATATTTAGGAGCATGTGAGGCAATTGTATTGAGTGGTCTTGTAATTCCCTCGTCTCCCTTCTTCTCTGGCTTCTCCTCCTTCCTCTGTATCTCTCTCACTCAACCCTCTTATTTCCTTGTTACTGTTTTTATTGCAACTTCCTTACTGTTGTTCCGTGTATTTGATCCTGTTATATATATATATATATGTATGTTTTGGTGAAGTGATCCTGCAGCTTCAATATAACTTAGTTGCTCCTTACAATATGTGTTTTGAGTGATTAGAGTTCACCATATTGGTACTTTCATTGCTCATACTCCATGCGCTGTACTTTTCTACCATGATAAACACTCAACTCAACACCATCTTTGAATTAATGATGGCGATGCAAGAGAATCTCTATCCTCTGCTCCTCCAGATTGACAACGTTTTGTCCTGTGCTTCTCAACTTGATAATTTGGTGTTCGCCTGCTCCATGGCGTTCACTGATGCACAATCAGATGCAACTATCTTTTACCTTTGTGATGGAATCTGATTTAGTTGATATAGAATCATATGAGGACAAGGTATTCGATGAAAGATCTCTACGTATCAACTATATGTCCAGCACAGTGGAGTTCAAGCTTTCTGCTACTACTGAGATTTTGGCTGTTGAACCTACGGAACCCACACGGAATGAGGTCATTTCTTCCATTATCCCAAAACTAATGTTAGAGAGTAAAAATACCGGTAAGACGGCTACTACTTTTACTACTAACCTGCTGGAAGGGTGTGATGCGTTTAGCCCATCATCCTGGAAAACCAATTCAGTACCACAAATGAGGAGAGGTTGGGACTACTAGGAAATTGTTTGACAAAATGCCCAGTTGAGTGTTTGTTGTGCTCGTATGGGTGAGGTCGAAAAGGCACTAAAATTTTCAGATTTTGATACTTTTAGTATACTGAAATTGCCGCACCACATCAAGCTGCCTTGGTACATATTTGTCTCCATTTCATCAAATTGAGGAACGGAACACTATGTTCCAAATATTTAAAGCAAAAAGAGCATCAGGGTTGACAAGTTATGGAGTTATCTTCTAGAGATTCTATGATGTTGAACCAGATTATGTTACACTTTACACCATTTTTGGATAGAAACGCGTACGCTGTTAGCTGACTCTAGCGGTGCAACAAGGACATTGAAGTTAAAGCTGAAAGAGGAAATAAATCCTCCATTGATAAACACAAGTGCATAAATTGGCCTGATTTAAAAAAATCAAGTTCATTGTTTACATTTGTTTTGGAAGTTTATCAATTCTAATTACATTACAAACGCGAAAATTTGCTCTGGGAATTGAAGCTTCAGGACATGAATCCATTTGGGTTCTTAACATAGGCAAAGAGGAACGGGGCAACTATGAATGGCTGCTTGAAAGATTCTAGGACAGAACGGAAGAAGGTTCACTCATAGGATGATGCTCCTCATCTGCTAAATTGGAACCTAACAGGAGGTGAATTTACATGTCACGAATGTTTGCACAGTATCAAGATCATTTGACACTCATTCGGATAGGGAAGTTTCAAGGACAACAGATTTCCATATGTGCAACTGCTATGTCTGGCATTGTATTCTTTACTAGACCTTATTTATTGGAAAGGAGTTTGTTAATCAACAGGCTCTAGTCGAGTTGTGTTCGTAGAAAGGGGAGATTGTTGGCATCTCCTCCAGTAGGGAGGGGAACGGCCTTCGGGATTTACCTCTTACCAGACACATCAGGGATCGTACCAAATTTAAACTTTATCAAAAAACAAATTCTAGCCGAGTTGACAGCTAACCTGGTAAAAGAAGTTGATGTCGCTGGTACTGCATGTCGAGATCAGATGGAGGGGTACATTTCCTTTATAATGAATGCGATGAAGGCTAGAGGATTCATATTTTGGCTTACCAGAGTTGAATTGAGCCTTAATAGTGGTTGAAACTATACGTTGATGATTTTCTTGTTGAGCTTGGTGAGACATGTGTAAAGTAAAGTCCCTAATGGTTATTTCTAAGTTTTGTTAGTAAGCCTAGAGAGGCAGACAACATTGTGAAGCAAGCTTTTGGAGGTCATTTTATTAATGAACTGTGGTATTGCAATTGTGGGCATTGTTCCGAGACTTGCACGATGCTACTTGACGTGAGTTTGGAGATTGAGGGTGTTGACAACCTAGACAGAACTCTGGAGTCTTTCACAAAGGTTAAGGTTTGTGCTTGAATTTCAGTTTTGAGATGGATTTGATATGCATATTAGTAAACTTGAGAATATTTGGTGATCCATCAAGGCATAGAAAATGATGATCCAATAGGAAGCCGATTGTCTTTATGAGTTGTAATTCTGTGATTCATACCTTTATTCTTTTTGTGAATCCCTTTCTGCAGCAAAAGTAAATATCAATGGGGATACATGTGACCTGATATTGTGGGAAGCCTGGAATTCAGGACCTTCAACGAATTGGTTGTTTCCCCTGAGCTCATTCCTGTGGGCTGTGGATAATTCTCTCTGATGATTGCCTGTGAGTCTAATTTTTGAGAATGGAAATATAAGGTCAGTGCACTTGTGTATTAAGGAACTCCTGCTTGAGTTGGAGCTACAATCTTCCTCCATGTCTGATGGTTTACAGTTAGACTGGCATTTCGTGGAAGAAGAGAAGTCAATTGTTGGGAAGACTTATGTTTCTTTACCTTATGGGTGAGATGGATGCTAAAAACATTGACATATGCTTGAACTTCAGTGACAACAGGATGCTTGTGTACGGCCTCTCGTGATAGTCCACAAGAATCACAGAGTGGAGGTCAAAGCGCTGCTGTATTTATCTTCCAAATGGAATTCCTATATCTCCCATGCCTTATAGCATAGAAGTGTCAATTAAGTTGCTGAATGATGGAAGTTCTCAATTGAAGGATTATCATCCCAGTGAAGTGCTAAAATAGCATTTTTATTTGTTGATTCCCGGTCAGAATTTAATGATCTTAATTTTTTCTTAAATCTGAAGGAGTATGTTCCACTTCTTGAAGGAGAGACAAGAGGAAGCAAGTGATGGAGCGGAAAATGACAGAAATATTTTATGAGAGTGTTCCTCTTTCCTGGTTAATATTGCTCTATTCGAACCTTGAGGGTAAGGTTCTTTTTTGAGGCGGGGTAATGAAAATGGCCAAGAGGCCATGATGAAGGACACATTGGAAAGTTAGCAAGTGATGTATGGTACCCGGGTTAGGAGCATGTGAGGCAAATATATTGAGTACTCTCTGTGCTTCTTCCCCTTTCTCTCTATCTGTCTCTCTCTTCCTCTCTTCTTTCCTCGTTACTGTTCTAATTGCAACTTCCTTACTGCTCCATGTGTTTGATTCTGCAATTAAATATAATTTAGTTGCTCCATTACAATATGTGTTGCGTGATTAGAGTTCAATACAAACTACGCGCTATGTAGATGAGCAAATATCATCTGGTACTTTGTGTTTCCTGTTTAAAGATTT
The DNA here is from genome assembly GCA_002018475.1 of Nicotiana obtusifolia. NCBI lineage: Eukaryota > Viridiplantae > Streptophyta > Magnoliopsida > Solanales > Solanaceae > Nicotiana > Nicotiana obtusifolia. The sequence continues at coordinate 199,229 of MCJB01049630.1, forward strand.
GATAAAGCCTTTTTAGTTATTATAAATATAAATGTCCTAGATATGGTTAACTGAACCATGCATTTCAGGCCAATACGACAATTCTTTCTATTCGTTGATCAGTATTTGCTTCAATTTGCTGCATGCATTGTCAAGCAGCATCACTTACACCAATTGTGCATTCTTAATATCTGTATCATGGTTAACTTCTGATTTGCTTCCTATTGAAATGAACTGTTAAATGATGACAGGAATTTTACTTTTGCAGATATGCAACAGAAAGCAACATATCTAGGTATGCTAAAATTGCAATGCAGTTAAAAGACAAGACTGTTCGAGATGTAGCATTGAGATGTAGATGGATGACTGTAAGTTCTCTTATTCTTATTTTAACTAATTTATCCACATAGTTAGCGGAGTAATATAGATGTTATAGATAGATGACTGTAAGTTTTCTCCCCCCTGGTTTTAACTAATTTATTTGCATAGCTAGTAATATAGATGTTATAGATAGATGACTGTAAGTTTTCTCCCCCCTGGTTTTAACTAATTTATTTGCATAGCTAGTAATATAGATGCTAATAACGGGCAATATTGCTTTGTCAAAAGTAGAAACAAAAAAGAAAAAAGAAAAATGGAGAGGCTATCTTGAGCTTCCTATAGCATACTTTTGATAATGTTGGGATTGGTTGGATTGGATGCCTTTCAATCCCTCTCTCTTGGACATAATACTTACAGAAAGTAGTCGGTTGGGAGGGATTTATATTTCTACTAATGGGGTCTGTACATTGTGGCAGTTAGTTTATCTTCTGTTTGTCCATAAACAACCTGCAGAAGATAGATGAAATGCGGGTAGAATTTAATAATTTTCAAGAGCCGCGAAAATCTTTCCTTAAATATCAAGTTTCATTAGTTGAGTCCAGGACCATGGTTGAATAATATGTGCGTTTGGGGGGAGGGAGGGGGCACACTCATCATTCTTGACTCAAATTTAAAGTTCATAGCTGCAGTGTTATTAAAATCTATAGCACAGATTAGGAGATTCGCCTCGCTTTCGCAGTGTTGAAGTACAGGCCAAAGCGCGAAGGTGTGTGCCTCATATCCTGTGGGCTCTATCTTGAGGAGGATGACTCTAAATAATAAATGAAGCTAGCAAAACGATATATAAATTGTGCATTATGATGATTTTATTACAATTAGAAAAGAGGAAGTTAGAAAAGAGAACTTGTCTATAAACGTAAAATTGAACTTTTGCTATGGATCAGAAATTCTAAATGATTCGTGAACGGGATTTATATGTTTTTTGCTTCTTGTATTCCACATATTTGTAGTTTTTTTTTTTTTTTGGATTTCTCTATCCACATATTTATTGTGTGTGTTATTAGTTGTTTTTTCATGCATTGCATATATGATATTCCCCCCTTTTTTGCTCCATTCTTCGGTAAGTCCGTTCTTCAATGTCATTTACCCTTAAAGCGCAAGACTTTAACAATTTCTATGCTTTTCATCTTTGACAAAACTGTAGTTGAAGAAGTCCTCTTTTGGTGAAATCACAAAATTTTAGAAAGGATTTAAATGAGAAAGTGAAAGGTTTCCCCCTTTTGGTTTTAAAGGGGGTCCTGCCTTCCGTGAGGCCTGGATAGGGTTCCTCAATGTTTATAAAAATGATATTGCGTTGCAGAAAAAGGAGATTGGAAAGCGCAGAAAAGATGATCATAACTCGAGGAAAAATAAAGACAAAAAGGTATTCAGTTTTCTGCGTTGCATAGTTGTCAGCTTTTTTTTTTCCCTAAGCCTACTAAAATATGAGGGTGTTTCATGTCATTGTGTCTCTGTTGAACTTTTTACCGACTTTTGTGTGCTACAGTATAGACCCATATGCAGCTATGTCCATATCACCGTTGAGAGGTCATTGGTTTCATTTTTGTCATTTACCTTGCAAGTATTAAGTGTGTCTTTGTCGACTGTAGACTGACTGTTGTCCGTTACGTATAGACCCACATGTTGCCATGCCCATATCACTGTGAAGAGATCATTGGTTTCATTTTTCCATTTACCTGTTGAAGTATTATGCATCATAAAAAAACTATTTAAGTATAATGTTGATGACAGAATATTAAACTCATCCCCTCCCTTGAAAACTGGGATCTTTATTTGTGTAGTATGAAACTTAGATGTCCACGAGCAAATGGATTATTGGCATTTATGGTTAAGCTGAATTACATTTTTTAAAAGCTATCTCAGTATTGCTTCCTGATATTTGTGCCGCTCTTCTGGTATACAATCTGCAGTTCCCTTCAACTTAGCTGCCCTGGTCATCCCTTACGGTGGTTCTCTCTTTGAGCACTAGTATATACGCCCCACGTCCAATGAATTCCTATATTCTATTTGTATTGTCTCAGTCATGTCAGCTTTTCCATGGGGGAAGTTCGTCGCAAGGCTCTTCAGTACCTTTCAATATTCTGTCAAGAAAGGTTTATTGGTTCGCCATTTAATCTTAAAGTAAGTTCAAAAGTCATCTTTATCTCCACATATGACCCACTTCTATTTCAACACAATAAAACTGTTACCTTAATACCTATGCTCTAGCAACCAAGGGTTTGACCTAGTGGTCATTGAAGTGGTTGTAAATTTTGGAGGCCAGGGTTCACTTCCTAGTAGAGACACAAAACACTAGGTGATTTCTTCTCACCTGCTTAAACTTTGGTAGACAGAGTTACTCGGTAACTATGTTGATGGGAGGTATCAGATTATTAATGGAATAATCAAGGTGTGCACAAGCTGCTTGGACACCCCTTTATTTCAACAAAGACAACAACAACAACAACCCAGTGGGGTCCCACAAGTGGGGTTTGGGGAGGGTATGTGTACACAAACCTTACATCTACTCTTGGGAGGTAGAGAGGCTGTTTCCGATAGACCTTCGGCTAGGGAGGAAGAATAGAAACAAGTAAATATCAACAAAAATATTCCAAAAAAGAAGAAAAATAAACATACCTATGCTCTATCAAAGTAGGCCATTGTAAAGAGAATTGAAGAGGCCCTAGTCTCTCTGTTTCTTTGTTTCAAACATGTCTTTACCATGTGGCTTTGTGGGAACTAAGGTAGCAATTAGCTTTACTTTCTAAATGGTGCGGAAATTCTTTGGAGTTGAGGACAGAAGGAGAAAATTGATTGCAGCAGCCAGTTGTACTACTAGCTTGTATGTGGTAGGCTTTGTGGATGAATAAGTAGAGGGTTTAATATTTGAATGTGGAAATGCACAATTATATAGACTGTTGGATGAGCCACTTTTGATTTAAGAGTTCCCCCTTGACTCTGTGCACAGGAGAAAAAGTAAGATGGTGCTTGCTTTGCACAGGAAAAAAGGAGAAGGTTTCGCTGAACTTACAGTACGTTTTTGGTTAAAGGATAAAAGTAGGAAGGGAAGAAGAATGTGCAGATAAAATGAGAGGAGTGGAACGAAAAAAAAGGAGAAAATCATTAACATTTTGTGTCTCTATCAGTAAGGAGAGGAAAAGAAAGAGAAATTCACATCATTAGACATTGATATCCTTAATACATTTTAGCTTTTTTATCATATTGTGGAGCTCTATTTGGCATTGTAGAGAACATTACTAAAAGATATTAGGTCCGTTCCCACTTTTTGTTTCAAGTCGACCCCACCCAAGAAAACATGTAAAGTCAAAAGGGGAATCTTCTAATTCTTTTATTCTTAACTGCTGCTTAGTGAGTGAAGGGTCATTTTGTTCTGTAAGGGGTTTTAGTTTTTCCAAGTATATTTCAAGAACAGTGTCAGATTGAAACAATCAAAAAAAAAAAAAGGATCAGTGTCAGATTGAAAAAGAAATCTCTGCAAATATCATGACCGGCTGGATGGTTCTCCCTGTACCAAAAATGAAACGTGTAAATAGCACTGGACTTGAGCCTCTTAACATCCATCCCCTTTATTTGTGATGTTCTTCTTTCTCTTTCCATCCAAATACAGAAGAATAGCTCTTGAAATCTACCTCTTTGTCCAGCAAATAATACTGCTGAGATGTCACTCAATTCCTCCAGACTTGGGCAACTTTCTTATTCCCACGCACAAACAAAAAAAGAAGGTATCTCAATAAATCAGTCATAATGGAGGAGAGATGGTCCACTGTTTCAGTAGCTTTCTTGCAGAACATCCAATTAGCACTAGTTCTTTTCCTCTCTCCAAAGTTGTCACCTGTAAGGGGACTTCGAAAGCAAAAATAGGACAGTTTCCCTGGTCCTTTACTTTTCCAAATTATTTTCAAATGAAAAGGTGTCTTGTCTGTGCTGCTAAGGGCATGATACTGAGACTTCAGAATATGAGCCGCTGCTATGCCTTTTTGACTAAGCAGGATTCAGCTCCTCAAGTTGTGCAATGAGCTTGAAAAAGAAAGAGGAAATAATGGACTCCACCTCCCAGCTTGTGCTATCCTTCGAAAAACAGGAATGGATGTGAGTCACATTATGTGACAAGTGACACTGCATTTTGAGATACTAAAATTTTCCGATTGTCCTTATTTCTTCTATATTGGTATCTCACTGATACGTCCTCCCCCTCCCTTTTGGAAGGAGGCCACGGTATCTTACTGATGGCTCCCCGCCCCCTTCGAAGGATTCTTTTTTTGCCTTCAATCCTTCATCTTTTAAGGTCAAATTTCTTGTGTTGATGTTGGATCAGTGTCATTAGATAAGAACTCGATATGTCTAGGTACTTGGGACGCAAAAAACTGTACAGACCCACAAAAACACACTCTCTCTGTCTCTCTCTCTCACACACACACGCGCGCATACATACAGATTCATACTCTGCATGCACACATGTACAACTGGAAAAAAAATACATTTCTGCTCTCGGGAAAATCCTTTTATATACTATATACTTGCATCTGTTATATGTGGATCTGGTGGGCACGTAGAGAGAAACTATCAGTAACATGAGAACCCTTTAGTATGAAAACGCACGACCGTAAGGTTTTGGGGTGGATGCTCAGGGTCTTTCAAACCATTATTACATCAATGTAATAGGAATCACTGGTCGATGTCCAATTGACTTGCAACATTGTAGTTTTAGTGGGTTCTTACTCCATTTACTCCTCTAGCTTTAAGTCACCTTCACTTCCAAATATTAGTGTGATTAAAGCCAGATTTCATACCCTAGTCCATACTATCTACGTGTAGATATTCCATTAGTGCTCATTTTTTACATGTGATGTTTGGTCATATAGAAAATAACATAGCGGTGCAAGTTTCTTCTTGAAGTCATATCATGACCTTTCCTCTTCAATTTGGTTTGCAGTTTGTAAGTTTTGATGATTGAGAAAAATGGAAGGGCTGTTGCCATTTTCATGTTTCTTGATATACGGATCTGCTTGTGCACAGTATAAAGAACAAAGTAAGAGACTCCAAGACAGCAAACTAAATCATAGATACGAAAGTTTCCCTACAAAGGGGCTGGCTTCAACGACCCATAAGGGACGGCTTGCCAAGCTACACAAACAGTTAACTTGTTTATAGTCGCAAAAGTTTTCCTACAAAGGGGCTGGCTTCAACAACCCATAAGGGACGGTTTGCCAAGCTACACAACTCAGAAAACTTTTGTACTATTACCAACGTTAGCTGTTTATAACTCAGAAAACTTTCGTACTACAATAAGCTAACTTTCAAAGAGTATTCTTACTTTATTTTCATACATGGACGGGCCTTTCCATCCATTCGAAAGAAAGAACAAGAGGGAAATTTAGAAAGCACTCATATGTAAGATATCACAAGAGAATTTACAAAGGTTCCCCCTCCTACAACTACTACAAGGCCTCCTTTATATAGGACTAGGAAGTTATTACAAGACAAACTTTCCGGATAAAATAAACCTATGTTACATGGCAAACTTATCTACAAGCGGGTCCCTCTTGACATGTGAAGGACTTTAGGCAAAACAACTAAGAACACCTGAAAACAAGTGAACGGGGTGAAATATACATGGTGTAGCATGTGAAAGTATGAGGGAGCATGTGACGCCGTGCGAAAGTATTGTGTTGCATGTGATGAAGCATGTGGGGGCATGTGGAAGCATGTGAAAACAAGTTGAAGTGGGGCCCGAATAGTATGGAAAGATGTGTAAATTTGTCTTGGCATGGGTAGGATATTTTTGAGGGTTTTTTGGTAGGTAATGTAGGATTATGGTGGGATTAGCAGGGATTAAGATAATTATCCTTCATTGATTCTAGGATTGTCTTCTAGGTATCTTTTCAAAGACCTTGTGGAGTAACGTCTGGAACTTGACGGTTCTTCCCCGCTGTGTTCTTTCCCCTTTGGATTGAGAGATGTAATCCGCAACTTTAATCTGGAAATGTCATGAGTGATCTTTTCTCGGATGACTTCATATGGTGTTTGATGTTCTTTTGCTGCTTCCCGGACTCTTTCCCAGTGAGGATGAGTGTTGGTATAATTCCAGCTTGCCTAATCTTTTGGCCATATCTCTCTCGGGATGCACCTATTTTGTTGAAAAAGCTTCTTTGTGCCTCGCTATATTCTTCCTCCATTGATAAAATGGACACTGGAAATTTCCACCAGAATGATGGCTCTGCTTGCGCCTGGACTTTTCCATTAATGATCTTCACTGGCCTATGGAACATGAATATCTTTGCTGCGTAGGAATCGCTGAAACATTTCTTCCAATATCTTCTAGGCTTGAACCGTAGTAAAAATACTCTAAGGGCTGGTGCAATGTTATCAGAATCCTTGAAGACGTTGCATTTGAATTCCATGAAAATATAATACTGATGGCATAGGTACCAGAAAAACCATAGTAGTTCTTGTGAAAAATCTTTGGCTTGAGCTATGAATATATGGCAGAAAGGATATTCTGGATTGACACCATAAGGCTTGAGAATGGATCCTCCATATTGCCGGAAAACTTGGAGCTCATAATAAGTTCTTCTTTTCATAATAATTGACGGATCAAAGTGATCCATGAGGTTGAACAACTCCGGTGGATGATCTGTTGGCTTTAATGAACTTGTTCCTGGTATATTTGAAAGCATAAAGATGTGGCTAATTGGCTTTTGCTTTGACTTCAGTTTTTCTGGGGAAAATCTTTTGAGAATTCTTTCGGTCGAGACAGAAAATCTGCGAGAATATTATCCTTTCCTTTCAGGTGCTTGACTTGACACTTGTATGGAGAGAACCATTGATCCCATCTGAGAATCTAAGGATTGGGAATAATTTTTGAATTTATCTGGATCATCTTTGGGAAGGCCTTCATATCCATCTCTATTAGAAATTTTGTATGGATAAGGAAGAAATTGAATTTCTTGATTCCATTCTTTACTGCAAGAATTTCCTTGAAAGTGGAGTGATAATGTTGCTCGGCATCTTTAAACTTTCCACTGGCGTATCCGCATATTTTCCTCTGGCCATTTCTTTCTTCAAATAGAACAGCACTCCTATATTCATGGCTTGCATCAGTTTGCACTATCTTCTTTCCATCTGAAGGGATGTAGAGAGACTTGACATTTTTAGATATCTCCTTTATTTTTGACTGCTTCATCCTGTTTCTCTTCCCATGATGGAGCATTTTTCTTGAGCATTTCTGTGAGCGGTGAAATGTATGTAGAGATATTTGGGATGAAATCTCTTACATAATTTATTACACTTAAGAACTGTTGGATCTGCTTTGTTGTGAGGTTGGTATCCGGAAATTTAAGTAATTCTTGACATATATGTGGTCCTGGACTGTATTCACCTTGGGCAAAATGCATTCCGAGAAAATTAATCTCCTTTTGAGCAAGAACAATCTTTTTTGCTGAGAGCATGATTCCGTACTGTGTTACTAATGCCTTAAATTGACGAAGCAAGTTGACATGTTCTTCCAATGTATCACTAAATAACAGGATGTCATCAATGTAAACTAAGGAGGTATGGATGGGTTGGAAGATTGTTATCATGGATTTTTGGAACAAGGAGGGTGCAGTTTTCAACCCGAAGGGCATGACTCTCCACTGGAAGTGATGATCGGGGATGCAAAATCCAGTTGTGGGTCGTTCTTTAGGGTGGATTCCCAATTGCCAAAATTTAGATTTTAAATCAAACTTGGAAAAATATTTGGCCTTGGCTAAGTGGGAGAAAAAAGTGAGTTTATTTGGGATGAGGAATTTATCATCTTGGAGGAAATGGTTAAGTGGCTGGTAATTAATAACCAACCTGAGTTTTCCTCTTGTCTGCTCAGCTCTTCTGTTGACATAAAATGCTTCGCATGCCCATTGTGAATCCGACGGCTCTATCAGATCAAATTTCAAAAGTTCTTCGCATTCTTTCTTTGCAAGCTGAAGATGATCTGGATTCATGCCTGAATGACTGGCCTTTGTCGTATTGATGTTTTCATTTTTCTTGAAAGGGAGCTTGATAAAAAACTCTTGGTATCTCCATGATGGATTTTTCCCTTTCTTCATGAAATCCTTGTGCGATTCAGCACATGAATGTTAAATGAGATTTTGCTCAATCTCTTTGATTTGTTCGTCATTGGTGATTTGGAATAGTCTTGGAATCTCAGAATAAGGTCTGAACTGCTTTTTAAAAGCTATCCCGTTAGCCTTGATCTGGAGTTGATCTCTAAGTTGTCTGTAAATATCAAATCCAATAATAAGATCTTTTCCTGGCATATCAGACCCTAGTAGCTTAGTTCTGTACTTCAATGCTGGAAAGAACTCAACTGTGATCGGGTGCTTTGTAATGACAGTTGTGGTTAAGATTGCATTTGATGCAGTGTTGAAATCCTTAAAATGCGGCACCCATTGATCTTCAGGGAGAATAGCAGGATTTATGAGCGAGGAAGCAGCTCCGGTGTCGATGAAAGCAATAACTCGAGATGGTTTATCCTATTTGGATGAATAGACTTTGAGTTCCACTTGAGGAACGACTGCGAGAGCATTAATCTCCTCTTGGGCTTCGATCACTGGTTCTGAAATTTGGTACTGATCATTGCCTTGATCTTCATAGATATCAAGAGAGAATAAAGTTTCTTCATTGGGTTTATCATCCACAGAGAATATGGATTCAAGGTCCTCCTCCTTTTCAAGATGTATGCCAGTGTAAACTTCAATCTCTTCAAGGAGTTTGACAGATCTTCTTGATTGGGGATAATTTTTTGCGAAATGTCCAATCTTATGGCAGATAAAACATCTGTCCTTCTTGTGAAAATTTTCTGGCCTTCTGTGCCTGAAATATTTTGTTCGTCTCTTGGATCTTGATTTTTCATATGGAATTCTTGGCCATCTGAACCTCCTGAATTCTTTCCTTCGTCTGGACGTGTGGCGGGAACATCCTGACCCGATGATTACATCAGATTTGCGGCATGCTTTGTCAAGCGCTAGATTGTGCTGGATAATTTGCTTTAGGGCTGAGCGCTTTGTACAAATGTCATCCAATGCGACGAAAATAGCCTGCCTGATGTAACCAATTTGTGGGATTGTTATGGACTGATTTCTTCAATGATGGTCATGGTTCGGCTTGCCAACAGCTTTGGAAGGGAAGAGACAAAGGCATGCTTCAGATTGATGTCTCCGCCGATTTCAAAGTATATCTTCGCCATTTTTTGAAAATGCCTGTCAATCATTTCTGTCGAATGACACACATTTCATCTCGAAGAGTTGTCTTCGCATTTTCTCCTGTCTTTGGCCAGTATCTCCGCAGAAAACTTCATGTAGGATCCGGATGTTGAAGGCAAAATCTTGGGAAGTAAGAAAAGTATTTTTGTCTTGAATTCCAAGTGAGTTCCACCAATCTCTGAGGATTCTTGAGAACCGTGAAGTGAGTTCTGACAGGATAATATACTTTTCTCGTTCTACCAAATTTTTGGTCACCATCCAAGTATAGAAGTCTTGGATCCTTTGAGGCCATTTTGAAACCTTGACGTCATCTAAGGTGAAAGTGTGGAAGCCAGTTCCAACTGGTTTGGACGCCATGGGCTCATATCTTCTGTTTGGGATTGGCTCATCTGTCATGCCTTCTTGTTCCTCATCTACTTCAGATACTTCTGGGTCTCTTGGCTGGTTTACAAATATTGGGGGATTGTCATCTTTGGAAGAGTTCGTTGTGGATTCATTGCTTGATTGAGAGCTATCTTCCATTGATTCATCGTCTAATGAATTCAGAGATTCCGACCATGGAGTATCTTCTTCTGATATGTATCTTGGCTGGGAGACATAGAGGTCTGGAGCTTTCTGGTAAGAAATCATCAGATTTTCGGGGTTGGACCCTTTTGAACTTTCTCCTTGGTCTCGCCTTTTCTTGGTTTGTTTCTGTGCTGCAAGGGCATCTTTCTTTTCCCAAACCATTTTTGCGATATCAAAATCATATTCTTCTTTTAAGGGTTGGGTAAAAGAGATTGAATTTTGTGAGGTAGATGGATAAGTAGAAAAGGTGTAGTCTAATTTAGGTGGGGAATATGCTTGTGGAGACATAGGGAAGAAAGTAGGTTTTGAAGGAAAAACTGGGGTTGTTTGCGGCTTAAAGTGGTCATTTCTCAAAAGTTGAATCAGTTCTTTGATGGAAATCGTCTCCTTTTGTTGTTGTTGGAAGAATTGGAAAAGTGAAGTTCCTGGCGGACAAATCTCGTATTGTAAATTTGCCAACCTTAGTTCCAAGGCTTTGATTAGTCCGCCATGGTGAGACGATGTTTGCTCCATCTTTTTTTCAATTGTTTCCACTTTGCTCATCATTTTGTTTTCTGTATGGGCCACGTTCTTTATGATGTTGCCAATGTTGTTCAATACCTTGTTCTGGCAGATGGAGTTTTCTGATTGCCAGTTCATTGTTGCTTCGATGTTACTTGTTGGGGGATTTTCTCCAGTAGGTAGCGCTACGTTTTTCTGGGGAATTTTTGGAGCATGGCTTATACCCTCCTTTTCAAAAGGTTGAAGTGAAGGAAAGTCTTGGGGTATGACTGGAGCTTGAAGGACTTAGCATGAATATCTGTGATTGTGGGGGATTTGTGATTTTTTGAATTGGTGATCACTCATGACATTTCCAGATTAAAGTTGCGGATTGCATCTCTCAATCCAAAGGGGAAAGAACACAGCGGGGAGAACCGTCAAGTTCCAGGCGTTACTCCACAAGGTCTTTGAAAAGATGCCTAGAAGACAATCCTAGAATCAATGAAGGATAATTATCTTAATCCCTGCTAATCCTACATTACCTACCAAAAAACCCTCAAAAATATCCTACCCATGCCAAGACAAATTTACACATCTTTCCATACTATCTGGGCCCCACTTCAACTTGTTTTCACATGCTTCCACATGCCCCCACATGCTTCGTCACATGCAACACAATACTTTCACACGGCATCACATGCTCCCTCATACTTTCACATGCTACACCATGTATATTTCACCCCGTTCACTTGTTTTCAGGTGTTCTTAGTTGTTTTGCCTAAAGTCCTTCACATGCCAAGAGGGACCCGCTTGTAGATAAGTTTGCCATGTAACATATGTTTATTTTATCCGGAAAGTTTGTCTTGTAATAACTTCCTAGTCCTATATAAAGGAGGCCTTGTAGTAGTTGTAGGAGGGGGAACCTTTGTAAATCTCTTGTGATATATTACATATGAGTGCTTTTTAAATTTTCCTCTTGTTCTTTCTTTCGAATGGATGGAAAGGCCCGTCCATGTATGAAAATAAAGTAAGAATACTCTTTGAAAGTTAGCTTATTGTAGTACGAAAGTTTTCTGAGTTATAAACAGCTAACGTTGGTAATAGTACAAAAGTTTTCTGAGTTGTGTAGCTTGGCAAACCGTCCCTTATGGGTTGTTGAAGCCAGCCCCTTTGTAGGAAAACTTTTGCGACTATAAACAAGTTAACTGATTGTGTAGCTTGGCAGGCCGTCCCTTATGGGTTGTTGAAGCCAGCCCCTTTGTAGGGAAACTTTCGTATCTATGATTTAGTTTGCTGTCTTGGAGTCTCTTACTTTGTTCTTTATACTGTTGTCAGGGCTATTTCCTTATCTAAGCTTTCATTAGGTAGGACAGCCCAAAAGCTGGGGGTTTTAAAGTGTTGCTGACTTAATTTCTGAGGAAGAAATGACTCACACCTTTAGCTAAGTCCTCATTGAGTGCAAAGAGTATATCCGCCTTCTTAGGCTACTATGGGCCTGCAGTTTCTTTTCAATTCCAGATTCTAAGTCCTCTTTGAGTGCGTAGGGCTTATGAGCATCTCTGGACTGTTGTGTATCCATTAATTCTGTAATTTAGTTATTTAAATTGTCAACTCCAGATTCTCTTCGACAGCTTGGTGGACATAACTTTAGATTCATTGCTCAAATTACTTGTGGATCGACTAGTATTTTCCAAACACCTGAGAGAAATATTTACTTGCAACTGAGCTGCGCCTTCTTGGAAAATATTATTCTTATTTGGTATTATTTTAATACGGGCAGTACTGGTCAGTACATTTGTCAATAATAACTTCTTGGTCATGCTTCCTTTGTTTTTGGTTTTAGGAAAAAGTTACAGATTCTATGCAAAAATCTACCCATGTTGCTAATCGTGCAAATGGTCCTCCCTATGCTCAATCTGTTATGTCAATGGACAGTGATGATGGAATTTCCTACAAAGGTTGGTTCTTATTCACACTTCTGGCTTTACATTTAAAATTGAGTGAAATCCATGTTCTTGAGAGTCTTGCTTTCTGTGTGAGAGTCTAGATAGACATGCCTGGAATTGAATGTAGAGGAAAGTTTACGTAATTGGAAAGATGAAATGGGTAGAGAGGATGATTAGCACATCACCTTTTATCTGCTACATGCATAATCCGAGATTATCATGTCTGGCATTAGTTGTGCGTGTTGCTTGATGCATCAATATGCATGTGTTAAGACTTTTTTTTGAGAAAGGCAACATTTTATAAATATAAAACAGCACAAAGTTTGTGCTGCTAAAAGTGACAGAATACATCCCCAAAAAAGTAAAAGAATCCCACACTACAAAAACTTACAAGGATTCTATGATATCAAGTATGGAGTCACTATCATTTACAGGGCATTCTTTACACCAAAAAAGAAAAAGTACTAAACAGTTCATTTTGATTTTCTGAATGGAGTTGCTAATATCCTCAAAACATCTGGAGTTCCTCTCGTTCCAGACTGACCACCAAATGCAGGTGTTGTTAGACTTTAGAAGCCATCTTTTTCTTTCTTCCTTATTGTTTCATCCCGAGATTACACCTCTTCTTGGATTTGCCTAAAGTTGAAAAGCACATAAAGCAAAGGCTCAAAGCTAGACTGGTGGAGATGTGAAAATTAATAGCTCGATTATCAAATTTTCATCTGTTTTCCAATGAAAGTGCAAAGTTTCTAATTGTCTATTGACATGTCTAATGGTCCGGCCAATTTATTAGTTCTGAAAATTGACGCTAATCAAGAAATTTGAACTCCAATTCTTAACGGAATCCATTTGAACTTCTGTTGTGCGAAGGTGATCCAATTGTTTTCATAATTCACGATTAGCTGAAGTTTGTAACATTGGAAATAATATGATCAGGAATGCTGTTTATCACTTTGGAAGAGCTAGTCCCGCTGTGAATGCACAGAGGATATCATTTGGTACGGAGAATAACAAGAAAATGATTTCTCTTTTTCCTATGGAAACTAATATACAAGTCAAGAGAAATGTAGCATAGAAGACGTCATGTAGTATGTAAAAGATGTCATGTAGCATGGAGATATCTACTGTGTCCTCCAAGGATTAATCAAGGAACGCTCTTTTTCCCTTTGCACTTATAATCGTAACAATCAATAGATTCAAAATGGAAAAATGGTGTAAAAGGAGCAATCAGTATTACTGTTTTGATGTGAAACTGTAAAGACTTTGTATATCTTCTGAGTTTTCTTTCCTTTTCTTATATCTTTTTGTGGGAATGACTGAGAGTGTGTGAATCTTGTAACTTTTGCAGCCATTGGTGGTACCACCGGACAGCTTCTCGAGCAAAATGCTCAGGCCTTGGATCAAATATCTGCAAATTTTGCTGTTTTTAAGGTCAGATGACGGTTCTTGACATTTCATTTCCACTGCCTCACCTCCGTTTCTTTGTGAGAGATGAAAAAAATGGTGTTGGATCAAATATATGAACAAACCATACCAGTCATTTTCTGTTTTTTCTTTTACTCCCTTGACCAATTACATGTGATATAACTGAAATGGAAGTGGAGTTCAGAGGAAATTTGACTGAACAAGAAATATATTAAAAAAATAATTGGTAATTTATTAAGATGGTGGAAACATCAATCATTACGAGTTGAATTGTTTAAATGAACTTGAATTCTGAAAGAAGTGAGAATTGCGTTAAGTAGTTGAATTGTTTAAATGAACTTGAATTCTGAAAGAAGTGAGATTGCGTTAAGTCATGTCTAACATTTCGAACACATTGAGCTTCATTCCATCATCCCGCTGTTAATATTTGCTAGCAAGATCCTCTTTTTATTTCACTCACCCATTGCATGGTATGTTGCAATTACTCCTTTTATGTACTGCTAAGGTCAAGTCAGCTGTACTTTCCGTGTTAAATCCATGTGGATAGATTGTTCCTCATAATTTGCAATGTAAAGCATCATGCATCATTTGGTTATTGGTAGTATTGACATCTTTCTCATTTTTGTTTGGTGCAGATCCAAGAAAACATTAACATTTTCTCTCAAGCTCGAAACAATATCCTCACCATCTTAAATGAGTATGTTGTAGTTCATCCTTCCCCCTCTCACTGGGTATATATGTGTGTATGCTTTTATTTGCAGTGAATATATATAGTGAAGCTTATGCCCACTCTTTAGCATAAATGAATCTTATTTGCAAATGAGTGATACATGCTTTTATTAATGGTACTTTTGCATGCATAGTCATCTAGTTTTGCTCAAACTTATGTAATCTGTTTGCATTATGTATGGCTTGACTTGCAACTTTTATAAGCATATCGTGAATGTTTTCAACTCCTCTTGATTGTCCATATTGGTTAATTTGTCTTGTTGCAGCTTGGGTTAAAATGGAAATTCTCTTAAGTTGTGAAAATTTGAACCATGACTTGCGCATTGTAATTGAAAACATATGTGGAATGACTTTCGAGATTAGGAAGAAACTTGCCCCTCTCATGCTTAACCTGAAAGATCCCTAATCATTGAAATCTTTCTACAGATCTGTTAATAAAGTATATGCTTGTGCTACATGCTAAACTAGACATGAATCTTGAATGAACAATTTTTATCTCCTTCAACCGAAATGTTTGCTTTGATGTGTGTCAACTTAAAAATTGTGGAAAATAATACTTGATGATGCTTTCCTGTTTTAGCCTTTACTGTAATTCTACTTGTTTTGCTATTTCAATGCATGCTAAGATAAACCATTTCTTGCAGTTTGAATGACATGCCGGAAATAATGAAGCAGATGCCACCCCTCCCTGTAAAGCTAAATGACGAGCTTGCCAGCTTAATCCTTCCGTCTCGGCCACCCTTGCCAAACAAATCATGAGATCCTGGTTTCTAAAGGGCTTGGGCTATCGATAGATGTTTCTCAGAGTTTACTGAAGTTGAGATCCTCTGGATTACTTAGCATAATAAAATAGTGAATCTAGTCTAGTTACTCCTCTTGGAAATATGTATCAAGATGAGTTCCTTTAGGTTGTTAGGACTCCATTTGTTTACAGTAGTTAGTTCTCTTTTTATATTATGTAGTTTTGTGTTTGATGTTGATTTATTTTAGCTAGCTGGGTTAGCATGTGCATATAGTTGGAGTAGGAAGGATTGCTGTTTCTGTAAATTAACTGATGCAAATAAGTTAAACCACTGTTTTTGTTGCAATGCAGAATGCACAATTGTTACGGACTAAAAATTCTTTCCCTGGCAAAGAGACAAGAAATAGGAGAAAATGGACAAACTCCTCTTTTCCCTTTCTTGTATATGGTATACTAGTGAGGGTGTGCCCGGGCCCAATTGGCATAGCTAGCGCTGTCAAGTTTTCTTTTTCTCCTCTAATGATATTTGGAGCAATTATAAAGTTGCAGTTGAGGATTAAAGCATCTGTAAAAGATCACAATGAACAATGGAATAGTTGCCAAGATAATCAAAAGTCACTTGGTGATTTGGAGCTTTTTACTTTTCTAATCCAAATGCCACTATTTGCATAATCAAGCTCTTTTCTACAAAAAAAAAAAAAGAAGGGTTATTATACTCTGCAACAATTTTCTTGAAATCAAATAGAGTTATAGCATATTAATGCTTAATACAATCAAGTTTTTTTCAGAACTATTTACGCTTTGATTAAACCAGTTTTCACAAATATAACATTTCTGTATCAAGAAAAATATAAAGGTTTAAGTTACAATATTTCTGATATCAAATTCATTATTAATAGCACCTTAAAGAAGAAACTTAAATAGTCCTCATAAAGTTGTGCTAAAAAATATCATAAATGGTAATAAATAAAAAGACTTGATTAAATACTAACCTAACTTAAAAGAAACAAAAATTACAGTAAGAAAACTAAAACAAAATATAACATTAAGAAAATTACCCTATTATCGTAAAATAATTTTTGCGGGCGTACTCCTAAATTGACTATACTGAAAAATACTGTAAAGTTATTTTCTCCTAAAGTTTTCTTTTCCTTTCAAGAATTTTTTTTTTCTTAATTTTATTGATTTTTTCCCCATAAAGTTCTTTATTATAACTTTTGCGAAGTTGGTATTAAAAAAAAAAAAAAGTGAAGTCGAAATGCACACTAAATCCAACACAAAATCAAGTTATTAAACCAACATGACAAATGTATGTTTCAAAATTAAAGCTGGCATGTATGTTTCAAAATTAAAGCTGGCCAACACAAGATTTTAAAAAATGTTTCCTTTTGTAAATTAATTTTTTTTTTATCGGGTTAAAAAGATTGCCAAAAATTGATCAATATTTATAAAATATAACCCAACTCAAAGGCACAGAATGGTTTTCCAAAACTTTCTCCACAAAGTTTTATCAAAAACCATTTTTTTTTATAGAGAACTATTCTTTGAATAAGAAAATGAGACCCAAACTCGAAATTAATTTCACCATAAAATTCGTCTCATCAAAACTAAAAGCCACACTTCAATAGGATTTATTTATTCATTTATTTGTTATGCCTATAATATTATTTTTAGTTTGAAAAGAAGATAATTATTGTTAATGCAATTTATAGATCACGCTGTGATAGTAATTCAACTAATATTCCTTTACCCTGAATTGTTCGAAGCGCACAATGCTCGAGTCAAATATTTATTTATGTAAGTTTTACTCCCTCCGCTTCAATTTATGTGAACCTATTTCATTTTTAGTTCGTACAAAAAAAAATGACCACTTTCCATATTTGAAAATAATTTACCTTTATGCAATGATTTTGTCGCCACACAAAATATATGTGCTTCATTTTACACCACAAGTTCAAAAATTTACTCTTTTTTCTTAAAATTCGTATCCAGTCAAATAGGTTCCATAAATTGAAATAGAGAAAGTAATATTTAAAAAAGTAGCATACAAGACCATCCAATTGCTTTTTTAGTAAGCATATAGGACCATTCAATTGCTTTTTTTCCCTTTAATTAGCGTGAGATGATTCTAATTATTATATTTTGCTACTTAAAATTAAAGTACGCTACATTATTCAACAAAGTTTTAAAAAATTAACATTAATATTATTCTTACTTTACATAGAAATTAACTGTATATTTTTGTATTTTTTCATTTTGGCCATTTGAACTTAAATTTAAATATCAAAATCATGAATTCATGGAAAAATCATTAAAAGACAACTTAGTATTTTGAAAAGGTATAGGAAAAATTACCAAGCTCTTGTTTAGGGTGAGACTAAGTAAAACTACGTTGTTCAAAAAATTTAGAAAATGAAATAAGGTTGGGAAAAGAAAAGAAGTTAAACCAGAGATCATCATAGGAACAAAGCTCACTTTCGGCAATAATAATAGAAAATTAAAGAGGGCCCACTGTTTTACAAATTGTTCACACGTGCCTCTGGGCGTGGTTATTTTTGTCTAATAAAAAAAAAGTATAATTTTTAGGTAATCAAGTACTTCTTTAAAATATAAAATACATATAATACCAAAAAAGCTCTTCATTGCTAAATAATCAAAAAGGAAAATAAATAGAAATATTTAGTTTTTTCGGTCAATTCACATTGACGGGAAGTTCCTCCCATTCATCCTTATTATAGTAATAAAATAATACATAAATTAATGCATATTATATTTTTGCCTTTAACGTTAAAGTTAAACTAATTGGATTGGGGCACAGAGATAATGTGAAAATGATAATTATTTTTGCTTTATAGTGACTAATCCAGACGAAAAAAGAAAAAAGAAATCAAACTAGATCCGAATGGAAATTCGGTGTGCAGCCAAAGTTGAATAGTAAGGATCAATTGAAATACTCAAGGCCGCCTGAATGGATTACCTGCAGTAGCTTTTCATCAAGTAATGCTCAATGCTATACTCTATTGAGAATTTAGCACTGTGTATTAACTCAACCTACTAATTGGCTAGAATTAATTTATTTTTTATCTGTTGACATCAAAATGTATATTACAAAGTTATTTTCCTTCGTTGTGTATATTGAAATGTATATCAAAATTTTATTTGTATATCTAAAATATAAATTTATAAGTATAGTTATTTATTATTTATTGTCTCTATATCCAAGCATAATACAAAATAATTGTATTGTTTGTATATCACAATGTATAACACATAAAATAATATGTATATCAAAATATATATCACCATTTTATTTTCCTTCTTTGTGTATATCAAAATGCATATCAAAAATTTATTTTTCTTTTTTGTATATCTTAGTGTACAGTGAGACCTCTCTATAATATCATTCCTATATAATAGCATTTCTATATAAAAGTCAAATTTTCTTGAAACTGATTTTTATGTCATATTTTACCTTTCTATAACGGCTTTTTACCTATAACAGCAACAATCATATTTATAGAGGTGCACTCTTTGTAAAATTACCCCTCTTTAACAACCATGTAGAATCTCTAAGATTACCAATAATAAGTCTAAATATTTGACCAAATATTTTAAAACTTCGATGTACCACTTATGATAAGAAATATTATGCTACTATACCATTTATAATAAAAAATACTCTGCTAGTACATAGTTTCATAATTAAAATTTTTATTTATCTTTATTAAAGACATGCTTGTATATTTTCATTTAATTGGACAACAAATTTCATCGTGCATAATGTATAATATTTGAAGATCTGCACATTATTTTTATTGGAGAAAATTTTTTGTAACGATCCGACCGGTCGTTTGATCATTTACATTTCCGTTAGGTGGTTCGAAGCTGCAAGTTGCTTCACATGATGTATTATGACTTGCGTGTATGGTCGGTTTCAGTTTTCGAGCAATTCATGATTGATTTGGAAGAATGATTCTCAATTTAGAAGCTTTAAGTTGGAATAGTTGATCAAGTTTGAATTTTTGCGTGTTTGATCTCGGATCGGAGTTTTGATAGTTCCATTAGGTTCGGATAATAATTTTGGACTTAAGCGTATGACCAGAATTGAATTCAGAGGTTCTTAGGTTGATTTGACACTTTTTGGCGGAAGTTGGTAATTTGAAGGTTTAGAATTTTCCTAAGTTTGACCATGAGCTGACTTTGTGGCTATCGGGTTCGGATTTTGGTTTCAGGACTTGAAACACATCCGTTTTGTCATTTGGAACTTGTCTGCAAAGTTTGGTGCCATTTCGAGTTGGTTTGATACGAATCGAATGCTTGGTTGCGTTTTTAAAAGTTCTTGCGTTTCATGGTAATTTCTATGCGTTTTGGTGTTCGATTCGTGATTTTATATGTTATTTTGATGATTCGAGTGCGCCATAAAGTTCGTATAATGTTTATGTACTTGATTTGGTGTAGAGCCTTGGGGGCTCGGGCGAGTTTCAAATTTTCGGAGTATTTTGAAAGAGGTTCAGTTTTTGCTGGTGTTTCTGTTCTCGCATTTGTGAGGAGATGGTCATATTTTTGACCACTGCATTTGCGAGATCGTTCTCATTTTTGCCACTCTGGGCTAATGGGGAAGGGACCTTGCATTTGCGAGGATAGCATCGCATTTGCGATTTCTGGATGTTCGCTTTTACGGGATGAGTGTCGCTTTTGTGACGAGCCGCTTT
>MCJB01049630.1:219448-253007 GCA_002018475.1 Nicotiana obtusifolia
GGGGGGGGGGGGGGGGCTTCGCATTTGCGAAGTGTGTTGTCACAAATGCAACATTAGCAGGGACTGTTAGGGGTCGCTTTTGCGAACCTTTATTCGTTTTTGCAGAGGCGAACCCGTGATCGCAAATGTGACATCTGCAACTGGTTATATGTTGTGTATTCCGGAACTTAATCTCATTTTATCACATTTTGAGCCCTAGACTTGATGGGAGGGGATTTTCACATTTAGCTTTTGAGTAAGTGATTTTGGCTCAATTTCAATATTTTAACTTGAGTTCTTATGGATTTTAACATCAAGATCATATGATTTGAAAAGAAATTTTGGGGATGTTTGACTATATTTTTAGATATGACAAATTTAAGATTTGAGAGTCGAATTGGACTTGGGTTTGAAAACTAAACACATATTTGGACTTGTGGATTTATGGGTAGTCAAGATCTACCCTTCGACTAGAATTTTGGCCCGGCGAGCCCGGGGTTGATTTTCGTTGACTTTTGAGAAATTGTGTAAAGATCTTAACTTTATTAATCAAAATTGGTTTCTCTTGCATTTTTAATGATAATAAGTCATTTTTGGTTAGATTTGAGCAGAGCGAAGGTGAATTTTAGAGAAAAAATATTTTTAGAGTATTGATTGAGGGCTTTTGAGGTAAGTATCGTGCATAAGCTTGTGCAGGAAATTACCCTTTAGGATTTGTCTTATTTGATTAATTATGATATGCGTGAAACAACGTGTACACGAGGTGACGAGTGTGTACACAGTCGTATATGTGATTTTGACTGGATTTCACCTGAGGTTTCTCTTGTTGCCTTGTGATTGTGAGACCTCTACACAACGTGTTTCCTCTTTGCATGATTACTTGAATTCATGTTCCATACTAGAGATCATGTTTTTAGAATTTGCATTTCCTAAATTGGCCAAGTTGGCCGTCTGTGAGACTGTTACTAAACTGTGTTAGTTGAATTCATGCTTAAATGATTAACAACCATTCGCATTCCCTTTATTGGTTTGTCCTTGCGCATTCGTTGGCAGATTGTGCGTTTATGTCTTGATGACAATTGTTGACATGTTGTGTTTATAATGGTATTGGCACATGTGGACTTGTTGGGCAGATTGTTGGGGTGTTTGTACGAGGTTTCTGCCGTGCTATTGTTATTGTTGATATTGCACATGTGGCGTGACAAAGCAGGTTATGTCGGGTTTGCACATGTGGGCAGATAAGGTGGGATGATTATTAAAGCGTGTGTGGTGAGACAAGACAGGCATATGGTTGCGCACACGGTGAAGTAAGGAGCTATATGGGGATGATATGTGATTTCCTGGGGGCTCTTGATTGATGATGTTCGTATTTTGGTGAAAAAGGGGTATTCTTGTTTGTGCTTATGACTTCTTTGTGTGTGTCATACATTTTACGTGATTATTTGCGTTGTTTCAAAAGTGCTAATCTATGTCTCTGTTATTACTTGATGATTTGATTGCCAAGATGGAGTTACCTACGTGGAGTCGTTAATTCATATTTTGTTGAGTTGTTGGTAACATAATAAATTAAAGTAAAAGAAGAAAGTTGTTATCTTGCATTACTTTATTTGATTCTTGATAAATTCTTCTTGAACATGTTACCAGTAACTGAAATGAGTACGATATTGTGGCACGAGGACCTTCCTGTGCAAGTGTGACTTTTATTGTGGCACGAGGTCTTTGCCGTGCGAGGGTGATCAGTAATGTGGGCACGAGGTACCAAATGAGTACGATTCTACTTATGCCTTGTTGTTGAACTGGACCTTTATCTGTATTGAATTGTATCACTTGTTCTGATGAGATTACAACTATTGTTTCCTGTTATTTTTCCTATTGCTAGCCTTGATATTATTCCACATGTTACTTGATAAGTGTGTGTCTTGACTTGAGCCTCGTCACTGCTCCACCGAGGTTAGTCTTGATACTAACTGGGTACTAACCGTGGTGAACTCATACTACACTTCTGCATATTCTTTGTGCAGATTCAGGTATTGGAGATAGTGGATTCAGGCAGCGAGAGCTTCTTGATCGTGAGGATTCAAGGTAGAGTTGCTTTTCTCGTCGCAGTCCCTTAGAGTCCATTCCTTACATTTATACTGTCAATTCTCTACCCGAACAATACGTATTTTGAGATATTTTTTTTATGTATTCAGTTAGAGTTCGTGACTCTGGACTACCTAGTTATGGGATATGTTGTGATTGTCACTGTGTTGGCTTGTATCGCCTTTATTTCCGCATTTGCGATGGTTTTCAGATGTTGTGTCGCAGAAGCAACATATGGGCTGCAGAAGCAAAAGTGTTGGGCAGAATATATCTTGAGCAAGGGTTTAATTTCATTTATCTTATTTTTAGATTGGCAACTCAGATTTGGGCGACTTTTTAGGAAATTTTCACTACTTGGAATGGGGTAAGTATTTTGACTCGGATTTGATCATTATTCATGAATCTATCCTTGATTTAGCATTTGATTGATGAATCTAAGTGAGGAAAATTAGAGATTTTGGAAAAACTTTTCTAAAATGAAAAATAGGGATTTGAGCCCCGATTCAGAGTCGGATTTGGATGAAACTTATATGGTTGAACTTATTCGAACGGGTGTTCGAGATTTATGACTTTTGTCGGGTTTCGGGAGGCAGTACCAAGTTAAATGTTTGGTTGACTTTTTGATTTTTGATAAAGATCGGAGCTTTATTAACTGTAATCGATTTTTATAGCCGTGTTTGATATTATTGAGTTGTTTTTGGCTAGGTTTGATCCGTTCGGTGGCCGATTTTAGGGGCAAGGCCTTGTTAGAACATTGATTTGGCTTGTTTGAGGTAAGTATCTTGTCTAATCTTGTATGCGAGAATACCCCTTAGGATCTGACGTTAATTGTTTATTCGTGTTATGTGAAAAGTAACGTGTACATAAGGTGACGAGCATGTACACGGGTGCTATGAGTGGCTTATGACCGGATTAGATCATAGGCTATTAATATGTCTTAATTTGATAATTTACTTTATATAAAACATGCTTAGATCACTTTGTGACTACATGATCATGATCATGATCTCTACATTTGATTTAGCCATAGTCATGCTTTATTTGTTGAACACTCCTCCGTATTTTTATGCTATAGCCATGTCCTTATAAACTTGTTGTTAAGCTATGAGCTTATATCTTGATGAAACTTTGGTATTATTATTTTTTGATATTGTGGTACATATCGACATGTTGTGAGGTTGATTGTTGTTGTGGGGAGTATAAGGGTGTCATTTCACTATTGGTGTTGTGTAGAGTATAAGGGTGGCATTTCACTAGTGATGTTGTGTAGACTATAAGGGTGGCATTTCACTGTTGATATTATGTGGAGCATAAGGGTGGCATTTTACTGTTATTGTTGCTTGTGCCGTAATAAGGATGACGATATGCGCGTATGACGAAATAAGGGAGACATTTCATTCTTATGTGCACTCGGTGAAGTAAGAGTGGATTATTGATGATGTTATGTGATGATCAGGGGTGTCTTTCTTGATGTTTTATGTGCTGAAATGAGGTTGACTTTTTGATTTCATACATGTTTCTTAAAGGTTTCAGTCTTGTATTTTTTATGAGTTGTTAGTTGAATTTTACATGCTATTACATGTGCCACTTCTTTCGATGATTTGTTGACTAAGATGAGTTTTCTCTTTATTGAGTTGTCGTCACATGCTCTATGAGAAGGTTGATATTGTTTTTCCTTATACATATTATGCTGCCAGTTATTGAAATTTTGCACAGATTTTTGACTAGTGAGTATCACACGACTTGAACCTCGTCACTACTTCACCGAGGTTAGTCTTGATAATTACTGGGTACCGACTGTGGTGTACTCATACTACACTCCTACACATTTTTGTGCAGATCCAGAAGTTGGAGGCAGCGAATCTAGGCAGTGAGAGCTTTTGACCCTGAGAATTCAAGGTAGAGCTGCATTGACCGTCGCAGTCCCTTGGAGTCCTAACCTTATATTTATACTCTCATTTTATTGTCCGAACAATATTGTATTTTGAGATACTCTTATGTGTTCGGTTAGAGTTCGTGACTCTATACTATGTAGTTCTAGGAGATGTTTTGATTATCGCCACTTTTGCTTATATTAGCTCTATTTCCGCATTTATGTTAAACTTTATTTTATCATTTCATGTTTTATTGATTTAATTGTTGATAAGTGATCGGCTTATCTAATTTTAGAGATTAGGTACCCTCACGACCCTCGTGGTGGGATTTGGTTAGTGACATATAGATGAAAAATGCCAAGTGCCAACTATGAGAGAGAGGAGAGATAGAAGAAGAAATATGGGAGAAGAGGGAGATGATAAAGAGAGGTAGAGAGGAGGTTATCGGGAGGATAAATAAATAGGGAAGTAGTTTTTTTTTGGAACTTGGATATACAATACCAATTTGTTGGGATATTTTTTCCAAGTACAATCCAAGGCTAAAAATTTGTTAATTCATATTATACATAATCACCCGGGGTCAATTTTCCTACCTGTACTGTAAACACGAGTGAATTCAGAGTGATAGAAGGGGGTTCATAACTTCCTTAGCAAAAATTTTTACTATATATATAAGGTCAAAATTATTTTTTGTGTATAAATAGTGATGTTGAATCCCTTTACTTGTTCGTATGTTTACTTTTTAATATTCTGAATCCCTTGGTAAAGTCCTGACTCCGTCACTGTCTGTAAACTATAAATTAAGTGTCAGACCTCATTATGTATTCTTCCTCTTTAATATAATTTTTTCAAATTTTAAACTTTACAATTTGGATAAAACAAAAAACAAAAAGAGGCATGCAACACCCAATTCTTCCTCCTCCTTTGGTCGTTGTCTGCTATTAACATTCTTCCTCTTATTCATTCTTTTCTTCTCCAATAATGCCACAGTTCAAATTCTAAGAAATTGTGTCATGAAGTTCAAATGTTATAAGTTTTTGCTCATTTTTTTTATTCTCAATGAAAAATTGGCCATTGTAGGTCCAATGGAGAAGGTGCAACATACGCGTGAACTTATTTGAACATGGCGGAGCTAGAAGTCCGAATACGTGTTCAGTCGAACTTAATAACTTTAGCTTAAATAGTATATTTGAGTTAAAATTTCGTCAAATATGTACAATTAACTTTTAGAACCGATTTATTAATACTTGAGGTCATTGTTCTAAAATTAAGAACCCATAAACTAAAATCCCGGCTCTGCTTCTGTATTTGAAGGCTCAGATAAGTCACACCTTAGTTACACCATATTGTGACTAAGTCTTGCGACATGGTTTGGGGTGGCAAAGAAGCAAGACATAATAGTTTGGGGCCATGAATTGCTAAGGCCATTTGGCTGAAAATTACACCACAACACGTCTATTGCGCGGAGGACCTCAAGTACTATAAAAGTTGGTGTTGGGTAGATGGTCGAAAACAATGAGAGGAAGCTAGGGTATGATTAGTAGAAATATTATTTCAAGATCAATTCCAACCACCAAGGTAAGACCATTAATGAGCTTCTAGAGTACTTATGATCCATTAATGCTAGTCTAACAACAAATTATTATTGATTTTGTTTAGATTTTCATTTCACCCAAAAATCACCCAAAGCTCCAAAGTGAAATTTTACGCCATAAAGATGTAATTTTCTTATTAGGGATTCATTTATGCGATATAATGGTGTGTTGACAGATGCTTTATGTTGTGTTATTTGAATTGTAAGCGAGTTTTGGATGAATCCCAACTCTAGGATAATAATGAAGGTCATTTGGGGTATTAAGATAGTTTAAATGGTAGTTGAGAGAATTAGTTGATATTGTATGATTATGAATGATGTTAAAAGCCATAAATGGAATGGGTGAGTCCGTACCTCACCTGAGTTATGAAATGAGTTTTGGGTGGCCTAAGACATTTCCCAAAAGATGTAGTAAATTTTTGGGTTCATATATGTCGTGTTTAACATATGGTTGATGTGGATTGAATTGTGAAGACATGCTGGGACAAATAACACTATTTGCATGCCAATGTCGAGCTAAGTGGAGACCTAAACTTCCTTGAGAATTTTTTCTCAGAATTCATGCTTTAAATGCTTTTAAAGAAAACGTGTTTAAATATGGACTCGTGCTCATAAGGGCGAGTGGATGCGTGTCTTACCATGTATTAAGGAACAAATGCATAATCATATGTTAAGCTAAAATATGTTTTAAATAAAAATTAAAAGTGTTTATTTGTTGATGAAATATTGTACATAATTTCATACTTTATGAACGTATTTGATATGACCTTGCACATTGATAAATGACAAAAAATACATGGCTTTAAATAAGTTTTCGTATTATTTTGCATGTGAGTTGTGTGAAATCAGATGCTTATAAACATGAAATATACTCATCACGTGTTTATTGTGTTTAGGAACGAGTTTTGATGAAAGTTGACGAAAATACGATGATTTGATGCAAAAAGAAGTTAAGAAGCAAAAGTTGGGAGCGTGCCACAATTGGTGCTTCGCGCAAAAAGAAGGCACGCCAGGGCCTTGAACATGAATCACAACTAGTGAATGGAATTTTAGCACCAACCCTCTGCGCGAGAAAAATAGAAGAAGAACTGGGAGCATGCCAAGGGGTCTCGTATCGCGCGAGCCTTATGCGCGCGACTTACTTTTTCTGTCCTAAATAGGAGAGTACAAGACCATCCCATATCAATCCTATTCTGTATAAATACAACTTGGAGCCATTTTTGAAGGGCCTCACAATATTTTTGAAGTCAAGAACAAGCAAGGAGAAAGATGAAAGATTCAAAAATGAGTTTTTATCTTTCTACTTCTTTTATCTAATATTAGTAATGAATTCTATCTTTCCTTTCTCTTTTGACCTGTTGCTCCTGGTCCCCTAGACCTCGCCGTCAGTGCTCTTTTTTCTCCTTATCTCTCTCTGTGTGGGTGTGTGCTACGACCAGCCCGGACGAGCAAGATTCCAGTGATTTTTCGGAGACCCCTATAGTGTATTTTCAATGACCCCTCTCGCTCGGTTGGTTCTCTCTCTCTTCTCTCTGTGTGTGTGTGTGTGTGTGTGTGTGTGTCTATATGTGCATTTGTTTCGTTCGATAAGTTTGCCGCTGCAGTGATTTCCCGGAGAGGTTCAGTGATTTTTGACGTGTGGACAGATTCCAAGTGAACTCCATTGATTCCAGCAACTTCCAGACAGATTATATATACCTCAAATTTTCTCTCCAATTGGCTTGGCATACCGCATACAACCCAGGTTCTATCTTTTCTTATTTTAACGTATTTTTTTTTGCTTGATCGTATTTGTTTGCTTGTCACTTAGTATTGACTCTTATAGATAGTATATTTTTAGTTTAACTGTTTGCTGATACTTGTGGTAGTGCTAGATTTGTATTCCCTTAGACTATAGTGGTTGGGTTAAGCGATGGTAGAATAAGGTCGTGTCCTCGGGTCGAGCGAAGGGCGGGGGGCTAGGGTAGGAAGGAAGCCTCAAGGCTGAGAGTTGGGTCTTGCGACATAAGGACTTTGACGGGGAATTCAATAGAGCTAGCAAAAATCCTTTAGAAGAGAATGATTAGTTTAGCTTGTGTCCAGGAGACTAGATGGGTGGGGTCAAGGCACGGGATGTAGATGGGTACAAACTGTGGTAGAGGTTAGAAGGGCGAACCACAGGCTGATGGCTATTAAGTTAGTTGTGGGAGGGTTGACTTTAAATGTAATTAGTGCCTATGCACCCCAAGTGGGATTAGACGAGGAGGTCAAAAGGCGCTTTTGGGATAATTTGGATGAGGTTGTGCTTGCATTCTGCTAACCGAGAAGCTTTTCATCGGATGGGACTTTAATGGCCACATGGGGATGACTTTTGGGGGTTATGACAATGTGCATGGCGACTTTGGTTTTTGGGGATAGAAACATAGGTGGAACTTCACTGTTGGATTTCGCTAAAGCTTTTGATTTTGTGATAGCTAACTCGAGTTTTCCAAAGAAGAAGGAACACTTGGTTACCTTTCGGAGTGCGGCGGCTAAGACCCAAATTGACTCTCTACTTCTTAGGAAGTGTGATAGAGGTACAAAGCATGGGAGTTAAGGGAGAAGTTGGAGGCTATGGGGCATTGAACGCGAGTGGTATATGGACCACGACTGCGAACTACATTAGGGAAGATGCTAGAGAGGTACTAGGGGTCTCAAAGGGTTACTTTGGTGGCCACAAGGGGGATTTGTTGTGTAATGGGGAGGTCAAAGAAAAATTAAAAGCCAAGAAAGTGGCATATTAGAAGCTGGTGGAGAGCAATGGCGAGGAGGAGAAAAGGACGAATAAAGAGTGGTACAAGAGGACCAAGAAGGAGGCGAAACTAGCGATTATAGTGGCTAATACTGCAACATTTAGATGTTTGTATGAAGAACTTAGGGACAAAAGTGGGGATTAGAAGTTGTACAAGCTAGCTAATGTGAGAGAAGGAACCCCGTGACTTGGACCAAGTGAAGTGCATCAAAGACGAGGAAGACAGAGTATCGATGGAAGAGCCACATATTAGACGTAGATTACAGACATACTTCGATAAACTCCTAAACAAAAAGGGGGAGAGGGATATAGTGTTAGGTGATTTGGAGCACTCTGAAAGTCATCATGATTTTGGTTATTTTTGGCATATTAAAATTGAGGAGGTCAAGGGGGCTATGCATAAGATGAGCAGGGGAAGAGAGACTGGGCAAAATGAAATTCGTGTGGAATTTTGAAAGAGCGCATGCAGGGCAGGCTTGGAAATGGCTCACTAGGTTGTTTAACATCATTTTTAGGACAAAGAAGATGCTTGAAGAATGGAGGTATAGTATGATGATTTTTCTGTAAAAGAACATGGATGACATCCAAAATTGTAACAACTATAGGGGTATCAAGCTGCTAGTCGCACTATGAAAGTTTGGGAGATGTTGGTGGAAGCGAGGGTGAGGTGGAGTGTATCTATTTTCAAAAACTAGTTCAGATTCATGCCGAGGCATTCGACTACGGAAGCCATTCACCTAGTAAGGAGGTTGGTGGAGGTGTATAAGAATAGGAAGAGGGACTTGCATATGGTGTTCTTTGATTGAGAGAAGGCATATGACAAAGTCCCAAGGGAGGTTCTATGGAGATGTTTAGAGGTTAAAGGTGTTCCTGTTGCTTACACTAGGGTAATTAAGGACATATATACTGGAGCTAAGACCCGGGTGAGGACAAGGGGTGGGGGGGGGAGAGGGCTCGAATAACTTTCCAGTTGTGATGGGGTTGCACCAAGGGTCAGATCTCAGCCCGTTTTTATTTGCGTTGGCGATGGACACACTGACACACCACATTCAAGGGGAGGTGCCATATTGTATTTATTTGCAGATGATATTGTTCCGATTGACGAGACGTGAAGCAATATTAATGCCAGACTGGAGGTTTGAAGATAGACCCCAGAGTCTAAAGGGTTCAAGCTGAGTAGGACCAAGACAAAAAACTTGGAGTACAAATTTAGTGACAAGACCAGTGAAGCGAACGTAGATGTGAGGCTTGATACATCTGTTATCTCTAAGAAAGATAGTTTCAAGTACCTCAGATCTATTATCCAAGGAAATAGGGAGATTGACGAAGATGTTATACAATGTATTTGAGCAGGGTGGGTGAAGTGGAGGCTAGCATCCAATATTTTATATGATAATAATGTGCCTCCTAAACTTACATGCAAGTTTTATAGAGTGGTGGTGAGACAAAGTATATTGTATAAGGCTGAGTATTGGCCAGTCAAGAACTCGCATGTCCAAAAGATGAAAGCATCAGAGATAGGGGCATTGAGATGGATTTATGGGCATACCATGATGGATAAGATTAGGAATGGAGATATTCGGGCCATAGTGGGAGTGTCCCTGACGGAGGACAAGATGCGGGAAGTTAGCCTTAGATGATTTAAGCATGTGAAGAGGAGAAACACAAATGCCCCAATAAGGAGGTGTGAGAGGTTGGCGCTGGAGGAGCTGAGAGGAGGTAGAGGTAGGCCAAAGGAGTATTGGGGAGAGGTGATTAGACAGGATATAACGTTACATCATATTACCGTGGACATGACCTTTGATAGGAAGGTGTGGAGGTCAAGAATCAAGATAAACAGCTAGTAGGTAGTCGAGAGTGTTAGTGTTAGTCTTATATTATTAGTCTTGTATTCTATTATTGTTAGATTTTATTCTTAGTATTACTTGCTGTTCCTTTCGCTTTATTTTCTTACTATCTTGTTTTTGTTACTGCTTGGTGCTACTACTTTTCTTTTTGTCTTTCGTGAGCCGAGGGTCTATTTTGGAGACAACCTCTCTACCTTCAAGGTGGGGGGTAAGGTCTGCGCACACACTACCCTCCCTAGACCCGACTCGTGGAATTACACTACGTTTGTTGTTGTTGTTGTAATTTTAATATTGTAGTCATGCAAACTATCATGAGTAGCTAATCCTATTATCTAGGATTTTGATGGAACATTTTGAAGAATGAATATCTTGTTGCATTTTACTATAATCAAACTTTCTACTTGTTCAATTATATGATTAATTCAGTTGATTGAAGGGTCTTCGGTTGACTGTGCCTATTTATTATGTGTTGCTTAAAAAAGAACACATATTTAGGTATTTTGTAATGACTCAACCAGTTGTTTTGAGCTTTAACATTTCGTTCGGAAGAGTGATTCTTAATTTGAAAGCCTTAAGTTGGAAGAGTTGATCAAGGCTTGAATTTTAGATAAACGACCTCGGAATCGGGATTTAAT
The DNA here is from genome assembly GCA_002018475.1 of Nicotiana obtusifolia. NCBI lineage: Eukaryota > Viridiplantae > Streptophyta > Magnoliopsida > Solanales > Solanaceae > Nicotiana > Nicotiana obtusifolia. The sequence continues at coordinate 230,230 of MCJB01049630.1, forward strand.
GGTTTTTGTATGGTGATTTTGGACTTGGGCGTATGTTCAAATTTATATTTGGATGTTCCTAGAAGGTTTTAGCTCTATTTATCAAAAGTTGGCCATTTGAAAAGTTGAAATATACCTATTCTAGTTTTGAGACCTTGTATAGGTTTATTTAGTTGATTGGAACTTGTGCGTAAAATTTAGATGTGATCCAAAATGTCTAAGTGTGATGCGGATGAGTTTGGTGAAGTTGGAATATCTGAAAGTTAAGAGAATGATATTGATCTTAGATTCGTGGTTTTGATGTTATTTGGGGTGTTTCAAGCCTTTGGATAAGTTCGAATGTTGTATTTGGATTTGCTGATATGATTGGACGGGGTTCCCAGGGGTTGGGGTATGTTTCGAGGTGGTTCGCCTCCGCGTTGCTTTGAGTAGACTGGCTTACACGTTCGGGTGTCTTTGGCCGCGTTCGCATAGAGGGAGAGAGTAGCTGGTGTTTGGTCATCTCGTTCGAGGTTGATTAGATGCGTTCGTGATGGGAGCAGTAGACCTTCACGATCACATGGTGTTTTTGCGATTGCATAGAGTATTTTCTAGAGCAGCAACATTTGTGGTTCGCGAACATGGCGCTTTTGCCGCGTCGTGAAGGGTACTTTCAGGAAAAATATTTAAGTTTCTATTTTCGGGGCTTTTACCCATTCTTTTTTATTTTGAGCCCTCGAGAGGGGCGAGTTTTCATGGAGAATTTCATACAAGGCAAGAGGGTAAGTGATTTTTACCTATTTGTGATTATATTTTAAAAATCTGTATGGATTTCTACACCTAAAACATGGAATTTTAAAAGAAAATTTGGGATTTTTGTCTATACATTAAGAGAGTATATTGGGGTGGGGGTGGGGGTGCGGGGTGGTTTTACCATTATTGTGGACCCAGATTTGGAAACTAATTAGAAATTTAGACTCGGCAGGTTATGAGTCATCGATTTTGACATTGATTTCCTAGGTTTACTTTTGTTGACTTTTATGAATTTCATCAAAAATTGAATCTTTATGGTTTGAGATCGCTTCCTATAGCATTGTGTGACTTCCTTGGATGATGTTGGGCTTGGATTTGCGTGACTGGAGGGCTAGAACGAGGTTTTGACGCGATTTTGAGGTTGAAGCTAGCCCCGGAAAAAGGTGTCTCTTGGCTAACCTTGTTAATAGCGAAACACCTAGGATTTAACTTGATAGCTATGTGTTTAAGGTATTTGGGGCAGTGTATATACGAGGTGCAGAGCATGTATGCACGTACCATGTTTATATCATGTCCGGGATGAATTGAGATACTTTATGCCTTGTTTGCTTATGTGTTCATCCTGATTCATGATTTATTTGGCCTATATGACCACCTTCGCTCTCTTATTCATGAAGGCATGTGAGCTTATTCTTGATATATTGAATTTCTTGAATTATCCGTAGTCATATAGAAATTCCATGAGCACATATCCGCATGATTATAATTAAGTCCTTGCGCATTTTTTATCTATCAATTCTTGGACATATGCATACATATTGTATTTGGATACTTGATTTGGACTGAGAATGTGGCACAAAAGGCAAGATCATGTGGTTAAAATATAGTTATGGCATCGGACACGATAAGCGGATATTTAATATAAGTGAGCTATCAAGCTCCTTTTGCGCTTCGATAAGGATCCATCCCTCTGGAGTCAGGTTATTACCTATGTTACTTTGGGCCTTGTGAGCGTGGTCAATACATGGACTGTGTATCGAGTCGATATGTGGATTTTCTATCAGGTTTTATTTTTACATAGATTTTATATCGGGATACATGGATCTTGTACGGGTCATGGTAAAATATAGAGTCTTGAGCATGTATTGACATCCTTGATTCATTTTGAAGCATTCATATAAATGCTAACTGTAGCATGTCACCTATATATGCTAGTTCGGAGCCTCGACTCCGTTGATTGAAACATGTCATCTTTAAATACCATATTTGAGCGGCGTTATGATTATCTTTGAATTGGAGAAATCATGCTTATTACCTTTCGATTGTTGATATATTTGATACTTCTTATTCATGAGACTAATTACTGTTTGAGTTCTAAGCTCTGTTCTTTATTTCTTTGTTGTAAGTATCATGATGCTTATAGCCTCACCACTACTTCTTCGAGGTTAGACTTGACACTTACTGGGTATTGATTGTGGTATACTCATACCATGCTTCTGCACATCTTTTTGTGCAGATCCTCAGGTGGGTACTAGCGTAGCCTATTGTTGAGCCTAAGTGTTTGCTCAAAGACTTAGGGTGAACCGTACCTCATGGATTCACTTCGTAGTGCCCGAGTACCTCTCCTTATTTATCTCCTGTATATTTTCTTTCTCTCAGGCAATTTTGGTTATGTATTTAGACTTGTACTTATTCAGTAGTTGCTCATGTACTTATGTCACCTAGTTCTTGGGGGTAGTACTGTTTTGGTCATGTTCGGACCATGTTATGATTGTATTGGATATTATACTATTTTTAAATCATTCCTCTCTTACATTATATTTGCGACAACCGCTAGTCCTGTTATAAGGCATAGTTGGTATTAATCAAATTTTGGTGTTGTTACCAGGGAGTTAACGTTGTTATTGATTAAAACTTGACATTGTTGCTAAGATTTTTAGTTTAGATTATTTTTCCTCGGTTCTAACCTTTTTCCATTGATTCTTGCATGTAGAATCTTGTGTGTCTCAAGTGTATGCCTAGAATCTCCTCAAGAATTATTGAACTATTTGAAGGTTTTTTAGATCTAGAGAAGGCTTTTAGGGCATTAAATCTGGTGGAAAAAAAGAAAAGAAAACAACTAATCAACAGGAGAAATTCTAAAGTGATATCGAGATGGGTGATAACCTGAAGAATAACGACCCGAACAATCAGAACAACCGGGTTGTGCTTGTGCCAAAAGCTGCTCTTTATAACTGGGCACAACTCACTACTGGCAATCTGACAACCATATTACAGTCCCTCAAATATAAGCGGAGACCTTTCAAATTACAAACAAGATGCTGCATTTTCTGCAAAATATGAGAATGTTCTCTAGGTATTACTTTGAAGATCCACAACAGTGTTTAAAAATTTTTCTATCAATTTGTGTCACTTAGAGGCAGCCAAATGTGACACTGGAAGCAATTCGTCTACCATTATTTCCATCTTTGGTGACTAGAGAATCACATACTTAGCTAAATTCGTTCCCCATCAACTCCATAACTACTTGGGAGGAATTGGTCAAGCAGTTTTTGAACAAGTTCTATCCACCCAATAAGACTACAAAGTAAATAGATGGGACATTGCAGTTTAGGAAGAAACCAACTAAGACTTTGCAGGAATCTTTAGCAAGGTTCTAGGGAATATTAGTGAAGTATTTGCACCATGGTATTCCAGATCAAATATTAGGATAGAAATTCTATATGGGGTTGTCTATAGTCTGAAGGATAATGTTAATGATTCAGCAGGTGGAGCATTCTTGACAAAATCATTCACAAAGTACAAGAATCTTCGTGAGAAAATATCTCAAAATTCAAGATGGATGATGAGGGATACCATACTCACGCCTATGTCCACTCAGTGGTCTTGATCTATATAATTTGATAGTTGAGAATACGGTGGCTTTGATGACTCAGGTGAGCATTTTTACCAAAAAGATTGACAAATCAGACTAAAAACAAGTTCATATAGTTGATACTACAAATGGAGGGTTATGCATACCTTGTATTATTGTAATGACCCGACCGGTTGTTTTGAGTTCTAAAGCCACATTCCCAATTTTGATGCTTCCCGTAAGCTGCTTTGATATTTTATGACTTTTAGGGATAAATAGTTTGGTTCAAAAGGGGTTCGGGAGTATTTTAGAACACTTAGTTCCTAGTTTGATGTTTGAAGTTGAAGGAGTTGACCAAAGTTTAACTTTTGGGTAAACGATACCCGATTGATATTTTAAGGTTCCAATAGGTTCATATGGTGGTTTTTGACTTGTACTTACATTTTGTTCGGGCCTCTGGTGCTCTGGGGTTGTTTCGACGCTTTAGTCGAAAGTTGAAATTTTGAAATTAAGAAAGTTTGAAGTTTTTGGTTTGATATGCAACTCTTGGTTTTGATGTTGTTCTTAATATTTTGAGCCTTTGGATAAATTTAAATAAGGTATATTAAATTGCTAGGATGTTTGGATGGGGTCCCGAGGGGCTTGGATGCGTTTTGGGAGGTTTCAAACTATTAGAGCTAAGATGAGATTGCTGATTTCTAGTGTCAGTGGTGTTCTTCTCGATTGTGTGGCGTGTGTCGCGATCACATAAAAGGATGGTGGTAGGTGAATTTTTATTCTTCGTGATTGTGTGAAGGAGGTTCGTGATTGCAATGTGTTGTCTGTGTGTGCTACGCGTTTGCATAAGGTAAGATGCGATCATAGTTTGAGGGTCAGGGGCTTGTGCTTCGCGATCGCGAGGAATGGTCTACGATTGCGTAGGTGTGGCAGGTGGCTTCACGATCGTGTGAGTGTGGTCGTGATCGCTTAAGAGGGAATTCAGGTGGTGGAGATCAGTTCCTCTTGATCGCGTGAGTAGGCATCGCGATCACGATGTGTATTACTGGTTGGGGTATTTGATGTCTAAATTTTGGGATTTAGCTTATTTTCACCATTTTGAGTTTTGGAGAACGAGAGAAGGAGATATTTGAAGAAGTATTTCACTACAATCTTGAGGGTAAGTAATTTCTACTTAGTTTTGATAATATATTTTGATTTTTCATGAATTTCTCCACCTAAAATATTTTATATTAAAGTGAAAATTAGGGTTCTTTTTACAACTTAAGAGAGTATAATTTGAGGTCTTGAATATCAATTTGGACTTGGATTTAGAAACTAATCACATATTTAGACTTGTGAAATTATGGATCAACGGGATCTAATCCTAGACTCGGGTCTTGACCATGTGGGCTTGAGTTGGCTTTTGTTGACTTTTTGATAATTGATTAAAGATCGGAGTTTTATTGTTTGGTATTTGTTTTTATGATTATTTGGACTTATTGAGTATTATTTGGCTAATTTTGAGGAGATTTCTAAAGGAAAAATGATTGCAGAAGGTTGAGGTGGTACCAAAAAGAGGTATGTCTCTTGGCTAACCTTGTTAAAAGAGAATTCACTTAAAACGGACTTGATTGCCATATTTTACTTGAGTAGGGGGTATTAAATATGCAAGGTGGCGAGCGTATATATTGGGACCAAGGTTATACCATATTTATGTAGTTTTAGGTTTCTTTATGCCTTGTTTGATTATGTATTCTTCTGATATATGCTTTATTTCATTGTATGACTACGTGGGCCTTGATATTTTGAGCTATGTGATTTAGACGTAATCATATCTTACTCTCATAATGACATACATTCGCATATTTATTTCTTATATCCTTGTGGACTAGACATATATGCTTATGTCTCTACATTTAGATTCAATAATATGAGCGGAGTTATTGACAAGATGGTACATTCCGTAGGGTTAAGGTGATTATGGTACTGTGAGATACTTTGGTACATTGAGATATATGAGTAGATTGATGATTCTGATTATTGAGCTATGATGATATCAAGACTTGGATACAGATCCGTCCCTCTGGATTCAGGTGATCACCCATGTTACTTTGGGCCCTGTGAGTGTCAGACATACGAATTGTGTTTGTGAGGGGCATTATAACGACCCGACCGGTCATTTTGTGTATTGTAGCCCCGTTACCATATTTATTGCTTATTAAATGTTCACTTGTGGTTAGATGACTTGTTGGGGTGGTTGGTTTGGTTCCAGGATAATTCGGAGTAAATTAGGACACTTAGTCCCAAGGTTGGAAGCTTAAGTTGAAAGAGTTGACTGGATGTTGACTTTTGTGTAAACAACTTCGGAATGGAGTTTTGGTTGTTCCGATAGTGTCGTATGGTAATTTTGGACTTAGGCGTATATTTGGATGTGGATTTGGAGGTCCGCAGGTTGATTTGGTGCATTTTGGCGAAAATTAGAAAGTTGAAGGTTTGGAAGGTTGAGAAGTTTGACCGAGAGTTAACTTTGTGGGTCTCGAATTCAGATTTTCGTTCCGAAAGTTGGAATAGGTCTGTTGTGTCATTTATGACTTGTGTGCAAAATTTGAAGTCAATCAGAGTTGGTTTGATATGATTAGGCATTAGTTTTAGAAGTTGGAAGTTCGTTTGTTCACTAGGCTTGAATCAATGTGCGATTTGTGGTTTTGGTGTTATTTGAAATTTCGAGCGAGTTCGTATTGTGTTTTAGGACTTGTTGGTATGTTTTTATGGGGCCTCGAGGGTGATTCAGATCGAATCAGATTGGGAATTTGACCTATGGTAATGTTGTTGGCATCAGTTCTGGTGCAACCGCACTTACGAGGTTTTGGTCGCAGGTGCGGAGCCATAGAAGCGGCCAGGTGGCACAGATGCGAAGAGGAGTGAAGTATGGGAAGACCGCAGATGGGAGGGTGTTTTCGCAGAAGCAAAAGTGCTTCTGCGATGAGAGTTCCGTAGATGCGGAGTATGCTGGGCTTGGCCTTGGTCGCAGATGTGATAGGCGATCCGAAGGTGCGGATGCACAGAAGCGGACGAGCGGCCATAGAAGCGGTCTCGCAGGGGTGGGGCTTTGACCACAGGTGCCCTGGGTTGGTAAGTTAATGAAATCTCGCACCATTGATGGTAATCCGCAGGTGCGACTCTTAGAGTCGCAAAAGCGAAATCACTGCGCTGTGATTTATACCGAAGGGTTTAGTTGATTTTTCTCATTTGTGGGATTTTGAAGTTCGAACTAGGGCGATTTTTGGAGAAGGTTCACCTAGATTGAAGATGTAAGTGACTTTTAATCACTTTCGTCCATAAATATTGAATACACATTGATTATTACACCTATTTTGCATGAAACTTAGTTAGAATTTGGGGATTTTTGGACTATGTTATTGGAGAGTGAAATTTGAGGATTTGGGGGGAGGGGGGAGAGGGCGATTTGTGGTTGGAATTGGATGATTTTGGTATGGTTGGACTCGTAATTGAATGGGTGATCGAAATTTGTGAATTTTGTTGGATTCCGAGGTGCGAGCCCTGGATTGACTTTTTGACTTGAGTTAAAGACCTTAGCTTTATCTTTTGGAATCACTTCCTATGAATTTTATTGATAGTATTACGTTATTTTGGCTAGATTCGAGTCATTCGATGATTGATACGCATGGGAAGGGCTCTTTAGCGGAGTGATTTGGTTTGCATGAGGTAAGTATATTATCTAAACTTGGTTGAGGCACTAGTTGCCTAAATTATTCGTGATAGCTACGTGCTAGTGCGCACAATATGTGGGGTTTGAATCCATGTGCTAACACCGGGGTATTTATCCATGCTTGGGTTATGCTTAGGCTATGATATGCTTAGAATTGACTGTTAAGTTTTAAGCTATGATATTTCTCATATTCGTAACATTGTTGTGAATTATTTGAGCCATGTTTGAGATTACATAGAGGCTAAATACCTGAATGAACTTGATAATTGTTACCTCCTTGATTAAATAGCCAGTTTGAGATATGATAGCACACTATGCACATGCCAACACTTTAGAATGTCACTCATACCAGTCCAGGAGCATGAGATCTATTATTCGTTCATCCTATACATGCATTCTTGTATATTTGTTTCTGTGTGATACGATTTGAACTTGATGCTTGTGACCACCCCGGGCGGAGTGAGTTGTTATGCCTGTGACCACGCTGAGCGGATTATATTATTATGCTTGTGACCACGCTGGGCAGATTATGTTGTTATCCCTGTTATAACGCTGGTCGTGCTTGCTTGTGGATATGGATCCATCCCCCTAGGGTCACCCTCTAATTTTTCTATCTTGATGGAGTATAGGTGGATAATAAGGAAAAATAATCATTGGTTTGGTACGGATATGGAAAGGTTGAGGAAATCTAGCCAGTGTTTGTTTGGATTTTGCATTTCATATTTACTTGTAATTTCCGTGGTTAGTTACTTGATTTAAATGCATATCATCTCTATATGATGAACATCGACTGAACAGATTATTTGCTTAACTGTACACATACACACACAAATACTACTTCCTGTGCTCCATGACTTGATTTCGTTATCATTCTGTACTTGTTTAAATGATGAAACTGTATAGGTTATAGCTAGAATCATTTATAATTCGTGCTTTTTTTACCTCATTGAGGTTAGTTACAATACTTATTGAGTACATTGGGTTGGTTGTACTCTACTACACTTTGCACTTAATTGTGCAGATCCAGATGTGGGGACCAGTTATCAGCAGTAGATTTATCTATTGGATCTAACTTCAAGGCGAGGTAGAGCTGCATCCTTGGCCGTAGTTTTGAGTTGTCTTTTCTTATGTACTGTTGTTTTAGTTCAAAAAGTAGTGTTGTTTAGTTTTTCAGACTTGTACTCCATTGTAGAGCGCATGACTTCGTATTTACCAGTTTCTTGGGGATTTACCTTGTATTGGCCGTACTTCATTACATTGAGGTTTTAGACTTATGCAATTTCTATAATTTATGTTGGTTTGGTTCTTTATTGTTATGTTTTGGCTTGCTTAGCCGGTGTGTTAGGCGCCATTACGACGGCTTGGGATATTGGGTCCTGACAAGTTGATATTAGAGCCTTAGGTTCATAGTATTATGAGTCATGATCAAGTTTAGTAGAGTATTGCGGATCGATACAGAGACTTCTATACTTATCTTCGAGAAGCTACTGAACTGTTAGAAAACTTTACTTTCTTGTGTTCTTGTCGTGCGGATTTATTATTTTTGAAATTTGAACTTGACCTTTTATTCCCTCACAGATGGTGAGGATACGTGCGACCAAATAAGGCGGGCGGCCACTAGTACCACCAGTTAGGACCGCAAGAGGACGAGGCCGCGGTAGAGGCTGAGGTGTGGCTTCTACTACATCTAGAGCAGCACCTGTGGAGCCACCAGTTGCTCCAGCTCAGGAGCAGGTACCAGATGTGGTTGAGACGGTGGGACCAGCTCAGGCATCAGCAGTGCCCATTATAATTCCTGCCCTTCAGGAGGAGTTGCGTAGGCAGTTTGACCGGCTACACTATAAGGGTATGAGAGCGACTCGGTATGAGATGAGATTTTCAGAGTTAACTCGTTACGCGGTATGGTTGGTTTCCACTAAGAGGGAGAAGATTAGGAGGTTAATTGATGGCCTCAACTATGGTTTACGCTTCATTATGGCTCGGGAGGTTGCGACGGGTTCGAGGTTTGACGAGGTGGTTGATGTTGCTAGATTCTTAGAGTTGGTTCGCAGGCAGGAACGCGAGGAGCGGGAGGCCAAGAGGCCCCGTAGTTCAGGTGGTTTCAGCAGTGCCTCATCTGGAGACCAGTTCTATTATAGCAAAGGTCGTTCTTCTAGACCAGTTCAGGCAGCTTGCCATGTTCCTCATGGTTCTTCAGTTAGCCACAGTTCCTATAGTGCCTGCCTAGCTCACTCATCATTCAGTGCATTGCTGGCACAGAGTTCTTATCGTGCCCCATTTGTTCAGGTTTCCACAGGCAGTTCTTTGGGCTATCAGATTCAACAGCATGTCAAGAGGGTTTTCTATGAGTGCGAAGACTTGAGTCATCTACAGAGAGATTGCCCCAAACTACTGACTAGGGTCCCACAACAGAGTTCTCAGCCTATGATCCCAGCACCAGAAGCTACACCACCCGTACAGCCAGCTTAGAGTGGGGCCCAGTCAGCTCGAGGCTGCCTTAGAGGGGGCGATCGATCAGGTGGAGGTCAAGCCTGTTGGTACGCATTTCTAGCCAGACTAGAGGCAGCTGCATCTGATGCCGTGATCATAGGTATTGTTTCAGTATGCCACATGGATGCTTTGGTATTATTTGATCCTGGTTCCACTTACTCATATATGTCATCATACTTTGCTCGTTGTTTGGATATGCCCTATGATTCTTTATTTATGCCTTTTCATGTATCTACACCAGTGAGTGATTCTATTATTGTGGACGTGTACCGATTATGTGTAGTGACTATTAGGCAATAAGAGATGAGAGTTGATCTTTTACTGCTTAGCGTGGTTGATTTTAGGCATGGATTGGTTGTCACCATGTCACGCTTTTCTAGATTATCACGCTAAGACTGTGACATTGGTGATGCCGCGATTGCTAAGGTTGAGTGGAAGGGTTCTCTAGACTATGTCTCTAGTAGAGTAATTTCATATTTGAAGGCCCAACAGATGGTTGAGAAGGGATGTCTAGCATATCTGACCTTTGTGAGGGATGTTGGTGCTGATACTCCTATCATTGATTCTGTTCCGGTAGTGAGAGACTTTCCAGATGTGTTTCCTGCAGACTTACCGAGCATGCCACCCGATAGAGACATTAATTTTGCTATTGGTCTGGTGCCGCGCACTCAGCCCTTCTCTATTCCATTGTATTGTATGGCACCAGCAGAGTTGAAAGAATTGACAAAACAGCTTCAGGAACTACTTGATAAGGGATTCATCTGGCCTAGTGTGTTGCCTTGGGGTGCACCAGTTCTATTTTTAAAGAATAAGGATGGTACCATGCGGATGTGCATTGATTGCATGCAGATGTACAAAGTTACAATTAAGAACAAGTACCCACTACCGCACATTGATGACTTATTTGATCATCTTCAGGGTGCTAGAGTGTTCTCTAAGATTGATTTGAGGTCTGGGTATCACCAGTTGAAGATTCAGGATTCTGATATTCAGAAGACGGCATTCAGGACCCGCTATGGTCACTACGAGCTTCTTGTGATGTCTTTTGGGCTGATCAATGCCCCAACAGTCTTCATGCACCTGATGAATAGTGTATTCTAGCCTTATCTTTATTCATTTGTCATAGTATTCATTGATGATATACTGTGTACTCACGCAGCCAGGAGAATCATGTGCAGCATCTGAGGATTGTACTCCAGACGTTGAGGGAAAAGAAGCTATATGCTAAATTCTCCAAGTGTGAGTTTTGGCTTGATTATGTGGTGTTCTTGGGGAACGTGGTGTCCAGTGAGGGAATCAAGGTAGATTCGAGAAGATTGAGGCAATTCAAAGTTGGCCCAGACCGTCTTTAGCTACTGAGATTCGTAGTTTCCTTGGTTTGGCTAGATATAATTGTCGTTTCCTGGAGGGTTTATCATCCATTGCTGCACCTTTGACCAGATTGACCTAGAAGGGTGCCCCATTCAGGTGGTCTGATGAGTGTGAGGACATCTTTCAGAAGCTCAAGACTGCCTTAACCACAGCCCCAGTTTTAGTTTTGCCTTCAGCATTGGTATCATATACAGTTTATTGTGACTCTTCTCGCATTGGTATTTGGTGTGTCTTGCTACAGGAGAGTAGGGTAATTGCTTATTCTTCACGCTAGTTGAATCCCCATAAGAAGACCTACCCCGTTTATAATCTATAGTTGGCAGCCATTGTCCACGCATTAAAGATTTGGAGGCATTATCTCTAAGACGTGTCTTCTGAGGTATTTATAGATCATCAAAGTCTACAACACTTGTTTAAATAGAAGGATCTGAATTTGAGGCAGTGAAGGTGGTTAGAGCTGTTAAAAGAATATGATATCACCATTTTGTATCATCTCGGGAACGCCAATGTGGTGGCCGATGTCTTGAGTAAAAAGGCTAAGAGCATGGGTATCCTTGCATATATTCTAGTTGGTGAGAGACAGCTAGCATTGGAAGTTCAGGCCTTGGCCAATCAGTTCATGAGGTTAGATATTTCGGAGCCTAGCTGGGTTCTTGCTTGCATGGTTTCTCCATCTTGAGGTTAGATAGTTCATGAGGTTAGATATTTCGGAGACAGCGTCAGTGTGATGACCCCCATTTGCTATTCCATAAGTACACGATACAACACGATGATGCCAAATAGGTTTCTATTGGAGATGACGGGTATTGCAGATGTAGGGAAGGATTTGTGTGCCCAATATGGATGGGTTACATGAGTTGATTCTTGAGGAGGACCGCAGTTTGTGGTATTCCATTCATTCGGGTGCCGCGAGGATGTATCAAGACTTGAGGCACCACTATTGGTGAAGGAAAATGAAGAAAGATATAGTAGAGTATGTGGCTTAGTTCTTGAAGCAGGCGAAGTACGAGCATCAGAGGCCGGGCGGTTTGCTTCGGAGACTTGAGATTCCCGAGTGGAAATGGGAGCGTGTTATCATGGATTTCGTTGTTGGGCTCCCGCACGGACTTTGAAAAAATTTGATGAAGTTAGGGTGATTGTGGATCGGTTGACTAAGTTCGCACATTTCATTCCGATTGTGACTACCTATTCTTTAGAGCGGCTGGCTCAGATCTATATCCGTGAGATTGTTTGACTTCATGGTGTGTCGGTGTCCATTATTTCTGATCGAGACATGCAGTTTACATCGCAGTTTTGGAGAGCACTGTAGCGAGAGTTGGGCACACGAGTAGAGTTGAGTTCCGCATTCCACCCCCAGATGGACGACAGTCCGAGCGCACCATTTAGATCTTGGAGGATATTCTACCCGCTTGTGCTATGGATTTCGGGGGTTCTTGGGATCAGTTTCTACCGCTTGCAAAGTTTGCCTACAACAACAGCTATCAATCGATTATACGTATTGCTCCTTATGAGGCCTTATATGGGAGGCGGTGTCAATCTCCAGTTGGTTGATTTGAACCGAAAAAGGCTAGGTTATTGGGTACTGATCTAGTTCAGGATGCCTTGGAGAAAGTCAAGTTGATTTAGGATCGGCTTCGTACAGCACAATCTAGGCAGAAGAGTTAATAGGAATGTTCGTGATGTTGCATATATGGTGGGTGATAAAGTTTTGCTCAAAGTATCACCCATAAAGGGTGTGATGAGGTTTCAGAAGAAGGGCAAGTTGAGACCTTGGTATATTGGTCCTTTTAAGGTGCTTGAGAGGATTGGAGAGGCGGCCTACCAGCTTGCATTTCAACCTAGTCTATCGGGTGTTCACCCAGTGTTTCATGTTTCTATGCTCCAAAAGTATTATGGTGATCCATCACATGTTTCGGATTTCAACATGGTTCAGTTAGACGGAGATTTGACTTATGATGTGGAGTCGGTGTCCATGTTGGATCGGCTGGTTCAAAAGTTGAGGTGAAAGAATATAGCTTCAGTGAAGGATCAATGGAGAGTTCAGCCAGTCGAGGAGGCTACTTGGGAGACTGAGTGGGAAATGCGGAGCAGTTATCCACACCTATTTGAGACTTCAGGTATGATTCTAGACCAGTTCAAAGACGAACGTTTGTTTAGGAGGGGAGAATGTAACGATCCTGCCGGTCATTTTGTGTACCCCGTTCCCCTGTTTATTGCTTATTCTATGTTCACATGTGGTTATGTGACTTCCTGGGGTGGTCGGTTTGGTTCCAAAGATGATTCGGAGTAAATTAGGACACTTAGTCCCAAGGTTGGAAGCTTAAGTTGAAAGAGTTAACCGGATATTGACTTTTGTGTAAACGACTCCATAATGGAGATTTGATGGTTCAGATAGCTTCATATGGTGATTTTGGACTTAGTCATGCATCCCGATTTGGATTTGGAGGTCCGTAGGTTGATTTGGTGCATTTTGGCAAAAAATGGAAAGTTAAAGGTTTGGAAGGTTGAGAAGTTTGATCGAGAGTTGACTTTATGGGTATCGGGTTTGGATTTAGGTTTCGGAAGTTGAAATAGGTAAGTTGTGTCATTTATGACTTGTGTGCTTTTATGAGGTTAATCGGAGTTGGTTTGATGTGATTCGACAAGTTGGAAGTTCGTTTGTTCATTAGGTTTGAATCGATGTACGATTTGTGATTTTGGTGTTATTTGATGTGATTTGAGGCTTCGATCGAGTCGTATGCTAGTCTTGGCCTTGGTCGTAGATGCGGTAGGAGATCCGCATGTGCGGATGCGCAGAAGCGGGCGAGGGGCCGCAGAAGCGGTCTCGTAGATGCGGTATCGTAGGTGCAACTCTGAGGGTCGCAGAAGCGAAATTGTTGGGCTGTGATTTATACCGAAGGGTTTAGTTGATTTTTCTCATTTGTGGGATTTTGAAGTAGTAGAGCCAGAATTCTCAATATGCAAAGACACATTAAGAGTTAGATTGTCACATAAAGGCTGGATATCGCATTTCACCTTACAAACTATAAGTATTATTAAACAACCTGGGATTGAACTAAGCATGGAACACACAGTAAAGCTCACAATTGGCTGACACCACACTTAAGAATTGGTCACTGTAGAGTATCAGATACATTAGAACACATGAGTTGGTCTATCGTAAAGATGCAGAACAAAGTAAGGGATAAAGTCAGGGAGAATAGCATATAATAAGCATTCAAACACACACATTAAAGTAAACATGCTTAAGAGAGCCAACAATCATTCATATTAAACACAAGTAATAGACATATCGGAGTTGGGATCTTTAGGCAAGTTCAAATACTAGAAAAAGTTCAGAGTCACAAGACAACTTTAGAGCCAATAAGGCTGTATACATAGATGGCATATAAACATATTGACTCACACAAATTTCAGTGGCATGAGTGTACAAAATACAAACACAAATGATGGAGAATGAAACTGCGAAGGCCAAGGAACTTACCAGTTACAAGTGATAAACAAATAAACAAGAAGAACAATCTCAACAGTACTCCAAACATCAACAAAGAGTAGTAGAACCCAAAATCTCAATGCGTCAGAGTTCCCAAGGGTTTCAGACGAACCCTGGGCAGTGCTCGCACCAAGAAAGATCAATTAGTCGAATTTCGATGGCCTTGGCTTTCAGCCGGCCAAGAGACAAAGTTAAGAACAATATAGAGTGAAAGAGTAAAAGAATAACAGTGATTAATGTCCTCCCTTTGGGGAATTTGGGGGAGGGGTTTATATAGTGTTGAATCAGGCGAGTAATCAAGGAAAGAAATCAAGCAAACATAAATCAAAAAAAGAAAAATATTACATGCAATCAGTAGAGTAACAGGTGAAGGAAAAAAATCAAATTCCAAACCCTAATTAGGGTTCCTGGGTCGCAAACCAGCAAGTAAAGGTGAGCAAGTACTCAAGTAATTCTACAGACGCGTACATAATAGCGAGGTATTATGAATAAGGTAAGTGAATCACATAATGGTTTCATATTTTAGGTCTGAATCAGAGAAGATTAGGGGAGGGGCTGCTAGGGTTTCTTAGAAGAGAGGGGGGAGTTGAGAGTATTTTGGGGTAGCCATTTGGGAGGTAATGGGTTAGGGTTTTAGGGGTTTGGGTAATAAAAATAAGGGGAGGCTGTGGGCCGTTGATCTTTGAGATCAACGACCAGGATTTAGCGAGTGGGGGATCGGGTCAGCGGACGGGTATAGGGTAGTGGGTCAATGGTATTGGGATAGGGGTTATTGGGCTGAGGTTTGGGGTACTTGGGCCATTAATTTGGCCCAAAAATTGGCTTAGGATTGGGCTGAATTTTAAATACAAGAAATTAAGGGAAAATAATTTAATAAAATAGTTAAATAAAATAAAAATAATACTATTTATGAAGCTTAATGCTTTAAAATAATAGCTGAAGATCAGAAAAATATGAAAGAAGTATTTTGACCCTAAATAAAATGACAAATGCAATTAATCGTAGAGTATAGGCTATTATTACAAAATTATGTATATGACTCAAAAAATGCAAACATAATTATATGAAGTGAAGTAAAATATTATAAAAAATATATATAGATACAAATAATGAATTTGAATTAAATCATCACAAAATAATTTAAGGGGTAATTAATATATATATATATTCGAGTAATTTAAATGAAAGAAAATCAATTTTAAAGCTCTAAAAATTATGAAAAATTATAGAAAATACTCGTATATCTATTAATGATGAAAAATGCCATTTGAAAGTATATCTACTTATTTGAATAATATGAGCGCAAAATTGGGTATCAACAACTGCCCCTCTTTACCCGGGAATGATGAAAGAGTTGTCGGGTAAAGAAAATGATAACCAATTTTGTCCGAATTGAGTGAGGAATGATGTGGTTTGAAAAAATGGGGGCCGAACCCTGGTTCTTGAGTTGCTTACATGTCCCTGGTGTTACGGTAATAAGGCTGTGTGTAGTTCTGGATAGAACGGCGAACGAAACCGATGGGGTTATTATAAGAGGGTGGTGTTGCAGGTGACAAATAATTTTAGGTGGAGCTATGGGTGCAATTTTGAACGTTATGAATATATAAGGCGAGTATTTGAGGGGTTATTGCTCAAAAGGGCAATTAATTAATGGCCATTTAAGATGTTGAGGGATATGAACGTAGTGAACGAAAATCGGAGCAAAAATTGCTTTTGTTTGTAGAACGGTTACCTTCCGAGTTACCTGCAAAAACTTAAAACATGATGCACGCGAATATGTAGATCATTGCAAAAATTTAAACATGATGCAAATTCCTTTCGTACCATGAAGGTTGTCTCCGGACGATGAGGATGATGTCCTTAGACTATGACGTCCTGGGCCATGAAGCGTATGATAAGGGATTCGCAGGCCATGAAATGGTGTCCTTGGGCTATGAGGATGATGCCTCTGGACTGTGACTCCTTTGAATAATGATGTGCAGTTTCGAGAGATCCTCAAGCCATGGAATGATGTCTTCAGGCTATGAGGATGGTGCCTTCGGTTTATGGCGCCTTCGAACGATGTGGCAATGTTTCAGCCCATGAAATGCAAAGATGTGGCGGTATCGATCGTTTGATAGAGAAAACATGTGACGCTTAGTCTTATGTGAGGACAAGACAAGACAAGGCTTGGTCTTGTATGAGATGAGGGCAGTGCTTGGCCCTATGCGAAGAAGGGAGACAATGCTTAGTCTTATGTAGTGTAGCGGAGACAGTGCTTAGTCTCATGCGAGGGAGTACAATGCTTAGCCTCATGCAATAATGGAGGCAGTGCTTAGCCTCATGCAAGGAATGGAGACAGTGTTTAGTCTCATGCAAAGAAAGGCAATGCTTAGCTTTATGCGATATGAGATAGTGCTTAGTCTCATGCAAAGAATGGAGGCAGTGCTTAGTCTCATGCAAAGAAAGTCAGTGTTTAGCCTTATGCAATGTGGAGATAGTGCTTAGTCTCATGCGAAGAATGGAGACAGTGCTTAGTCTCATGCAAAGAAGGCAATGTTGGCCGTATGCCATAATGGAGGCAGTGCTTAGCCTCATGTAAGGTGTGGAGACAATGCTTAGTCTCGTGCAAAGGAAGGTAGTGCTTAGCCTTATGAAATAATGGAGGCAGTGCTTAGCCTTATGAAAGGTGTGGAGACAATGCTTAGTCTCATGCGAAGGAAGGCAGCCTTAGCCTTATGCAATAATGGAGGCAGTGCTTAGCCTCATGCAGTGATGGAAGCAATGCTTAGCTTCATGCAAGGTATGGAGAGAATGCTTAGTCTCATGCAAAGAAAGACAGTGCTTATACTTATGCAGTGATGGTGGCAATGCTTAGCCTCATGCAAGGTATGGAGACAATGCTTAGTCTCATGCAAAGAAAAGGCAGTACTTAGCCTTATGTAATAATAGAGGCAATGCTTAGCCTCATCTAAGGAAAGGCAATGCTTGGCCTTATGCATTGATGAGGGAAGTTTTTAGCCCTATGTGAGAAAAAGCAATGACTAAGTGCGAGAGGATAAAACATTTCTTAGCTTGATGTGTTTGCATTTGGCGCCCTTTGCCGATGTGAAGATAGTGATCTTGCTTTGTGTATGTATTTGCGGACGTTCCTGTTATGTTCATTGTGCCTGCATTCAAAGAAAAATCGTAAGTTTTGCGGGGGAAAGGTTGGTTCATGCTCTCGATTCCTTGCTTCGCCTTTGCTTTTGTCTAGAGGCCCTGCTTGAATCACGTCGGGTAACGTCTGGTTGCTATAGAAACAAAATTTTCGAACAACATGCAATTGATAAATTATTTATGACAATATAGTTATTTGAAATATATGATAATGCACGATATCAAATAATTTTGATGAACTGGTGACTGTGATGCATTTTGAGACGTTGTAACTTCCTTGTTTCTGAATTTTGAGGCCCTGCTTGAATCACCTCGGGTAATGTCTTCCCCAGTTTAAATGCATACTTCTGGAAATACATTCTTTGGCGGTTCCAAACGTGATGAGATTGGACAAATTTGAGACCTTGCCCTAATTTCTAATCATAGGAAAATGAAGATTTTATTATGATATGACCGTACCCACAGGGCTGCCTACGTATCCCCTTTTAAACGGGAATCAGGTCAAGCGTAGTTCAGTTACATCAAATAGAAAATGCAAACATAATGTTAAACATAGTATCTCTTGACTGCGTCTGAATTGATAGGTTTTGGCCAAATCTATCCATGCATCTTTGCGAGTATAAGTGCTCCTCCTGTCAATACCCGGTGAACCATGCAAGGGCCTTGCCAGTTGGGTGAGAATTTCCCCTTTGCTTCATCCTAATGTGGGAAGATTCGCTTTAGTACCAACTGCCCCTGCGTGAATTGCCTCGACCTGACCTTTTTGTTGAAAACTCTTACTATTCTATTCTGGTAGAGTTGACGGTGACATACCGCGTTCATCCTTTTTCCATCAATAAGAGCTAGTTGTTCATACCGACTTCGTACCCATTCTGCATCGCTGAGCTCAGCTTGTTGTATGATTCTTAAAGAAGGGATTTCTACTTCGGCGGGAATAACGACTTTAGTACCATAAACCAGTAGATAGGGAGTTGCCCCAGTTGATGTACAAACTGTGGTGCAATACCTGAGTAAAGAAAATGGTAGCTTCTCGTGCCATTGATTTGTAATTTTCTACCATTTTCCTCCATATCTTCTTGATGTTCTTGTTGGCAGCTTTTACGGCTTTGTTCATTTGTGGCCTGTATGCTGTGGAGTTCCGATGCTTGATCCTGAACGTTTCACACATGGCTTTCATCAAGTTACTGCTGAGTTGGAGGCATTGCCAGTAATGATCGACTCTGGTACTCCAAATTGGCGAATGATGCGGTCCCGAACAAAATCCGCTACAACCTTCTTAGTTACAGCTTTATAAGATGCAGCTTCAACCCATTTTGTGAAGTAGTCTATAGCCACCAGAATGAACCTATGTCCGTTTGAAGCGGCAAGTTCAATTGGTCTGATGACGTCCATACCCCAAGCGGAGAAGGGACAAGGCGAACTTGTTGTATTAAGTTCGTTGGGTGGTACTCGCATCATGTCAGCATGTATCTGGCATTGGTGACACTTTTGAATATACTTGATACAGTCTATTTTTGTAGTCATCCAGAAATACCCTGCTCTTAATATCTTCTTGGCCAGAACGAAACCAGTCTTGAGGGGTCCACAAGTATCAGCATGTATTTACTCGAGCAATCTACATGCCTCCTTGGCATCGACATACCACAACAATCCAAAGTCAGGAGTCCTTCTATATAGAATTCCTCCACTTTGAAATAAATGATTGGCTAATCTGCGAAGCATGCGCTTTTGAGTATGGGTAGCACTCTCTGGGTATTCTCCATTTTCCAAATACTCCTTGATGTCGTGGAACCTCAGATTTTCGTCAATCTATTCTTCAAAACGAACACAATAAGCTAGTTGCTTATGAATTCCTATTGGGATAGGATCGATGAAATTCTTGTCTGGGTGTTGTATCATTGAAGACAAAGTGGCTAGTGCATCTGCGAACTCATTTTGAATCTTTGGAACATGTTTGAACTCTAACTTTGTGAACCTCTTGATCAGCTATTGTACACAGTGCAAATAAGGAAATATTTTAGTGCTCTTCGCAGCTCATTCCCCTAGAACCTAGTACACTAAAAGATCTGAATCTCCGATTACCAGCAACTCCTGAATGTTCATGTCAATAGCGAATCTGAGTCCCAGGATGCAGGCCTCATATTCTGCCATATTGTTGGTGCATGGAAACCTGAGTTTTGCAGATACCGGATAGTGTTGACCGGTTTCTGATACTAAGACATCTATGATACCTACTCTTTTAAATTTTGCTACTCCATCGAAGAGCATCCTCCAACCATCGTATGCCTCAGTAATATCTTCTCCTACAAACGATACTTCTTCATCGGGAAAATACGTTTTCAATGGTTCATATTCGTCGTCTACGAGGATTTTCTACCAAGTATTCTGCCAATGCTGCCCTTTGACTGCCTTCTGAGTTACATAGACGATGTCGAACTTACTCAACAATATTTGCCACATCATTAACTTACCTGTAGACATGGGTTTTTGAAAGATGTATTTTAACGGATCAATCCTTGATATGACATATATAGTGTATGCACAGAAATAATGTCTCAATTGATGAGCTATCCATGTCAAGGCACAGTAGATACGTTCCAACAAAGAGTAGCGGGCCTCATATGGCGTGAATGTTTTGCTCAGATATTATATTGCCTGCTCCATCTTCCATTTTCATCATGTTTTCCCATAACACAACCAAAAGCCCCATCTAACACAGACAAATAAAGCAGTAGAG
The DNA here is from genome assembly GCA_002018475.1 of Nicotiana obtusifolia. Lineage (NCBI taxonomy): Eukaryota > Viridiplantae > Streptophyta > Magnoliopsida > Solanales > Solanaceae > Nicotiana > Nicotiana obtusifolia. The sequence goes on from MCJB01049630.1 coordinate 250,733, forward strand.
GTCTCCCTGTTCTGGTGGTACCAGCACGGGCGTTTTAAATAAATACTCCTTTATTTTGTCGAAGGCTTTCTGGCATTCTTCAGTCCAGATTGTTGCAACATTTTTCCTCAGCATTCTGAAGGTTGGACCACATATCACCATTGATTGTGGTATAAAACGACTGATATAATTAAGGCGCCCCAGAAAACTCATCACATCCTTCTTATTCTTTGAAGAGTCCTGGATAGCTTTGATTTTTGACGAGTCTAACTCAATACCTCATGACCCAAATTTTGGATTGTGACCGGCGCTTAGAAGCAAGTGCTCGCAAGTAAGCCTCATCGAATATTTTACAGAAAATCGGACAGAGTTTCCCCTGGTTTTCGGACCATCCAAAAATTTTCTTGTCTCAAATCAACAACCAAACATCCTAATATTAAACCAAATAATTGACAACTTGTCAATTAACCAATACAAGTCTCCAATATAACTAAACCACCAACTAACCAATAGAAATACTAATTTATCTCCATCTTTGATAAATAAGAACGATACTCAACATAAGACCATAATAACGAAAGAATACGCATAATACTAAGATAATAACTATGGAGAGACTCTAAGAGTTCAATGAAAGACCCTAACAATCAGAAAAATCTATGCCACGCGAACAAGTGCGAGGCTCACCGAGAAAATGTCAACTTGTGCGCTCTAATTGACGAGATCCTCGCCTGCGTCAACTGCTGTCTCTGTAAAATAAATTAGCGGGGAATGAGTCGCTAGCTCAGTGAATAATAATACTTAACCACAACCGTTTTTATTTGGGGACAAGTCAGAAAACATGCTAGTATCTCAAAGAGAAAATCACATAAATATGCTCTTTAAGAAACAATAAATAATTTCTAGTCTCATCGCGCTTTTCTTGTAGTAAAATATAATAAACAATTCAGTAATAAGCTCGGTAACAATTGTATAATATCAGTATTCATATTTTTGGGAGGTTTCAATAAACGGATCATGTAATCGGTATAACTGTGAACTTCTTTACCAGAAGTCATATATAACGGTAGTCCCTACTCGAGGGAAATCGGTAACGGTATGCTAGTTCTACCTTCCAACTAGCGAGGGCTATAACTGTAATCGGTAATCTTTAAATTCAAGGTGCACCAGGTCTAACGAACCCGCCGTTAGCTACGGGATCCTTCAGTGTCTACTCCTATTTACTCTGTAATCCGTATATACCCGTAGAAACTATGTTAAAACAATATAGCCATTTCAGTTCTTATCAAATCATATAATTTCCTTTCGATACAGTAAATTCAAGTAACGGTAAAACAGATCTAGTGACAATGAAAATATTTAAAATCACGGTACTCATCTTAATTAATTATTTCGGTTTCATATCGATTAAAAGACTTATCCCACAGGCAACTCAAAATAATCGATAATATATTCATATTAAAAATCATGTGTAAATCATGCAAGTTATGAAAACACAAATTGCGGTATGATTACTACTCACAGTACTCGTGCCGAAATACCAAATGCTTCACCTCGAGCAATTCGTACAACTTCCTCCAATCAATCTATAATTACATAATATCGATCTCATGTTAATTTCTTTGTTTAGGCTAATTCATAGCTAATTTAGAATACCCAACCCTCGAGGTTTCGTATTAGACTCTGAATTCCCCGAATTAAAATTACCCATGCTATGAGTAATTTAAATTAGTCCAAAATCTTTCAAATAAAAAAATAATTATATAGCTTATTCCCTATACTATTCAATTTCCTTAATCATGCATATAGAGATACTAGTTTAAAATAAATTACGCTGCTATCTTCTCCTTCTTCTTTTATTCTTAAACCTCCAGTTGGTTTTCCCCAATTCTCGACCAAATTGCACCACTTGTAATTACCCAAGTTTAGCACAAAATTTTATATCTAAAATCAATATTGCCACAATATATGGAAGCATGCTTATGGTTACCTGGAACTCTATTGTTGAGGCTCAAAGATTCGCCGGAAAAAGGAGAACGGACAGCGCTTCGTGGATGGGCTTTGCTATGGCAGTGTTCTCCAAAACCCGTTTTTCCTCTCCTCCCTTTTCTATTTCTTCTTCCTTTGTTTTTCGCTTCTTCTTTATTTCTCTTTCTTTTTTTTATCCTTTTCTTCCTTTTCTCTTTTCCTTCTTTCTTTTCCTCTTCTTTCTTTCTCTGTTTCATTTTTTTTTTGCTTCTGTTCGTTGCAGCCCCCTTTTCCCCTTTTGTTATATATATATATATATATATATATA